>LR990857.1:4393482-4624017 GCA_905163395.2 Endotricha flammealis | reverse complement strand
AATGAGCATTCTTGCGAATGTTACATCACAGAAAAATTACGAGAACATTTTAGCGAGCATTCTATCGAGCGTTCTGGCGAGCATTCTAGATTCAGTGTTTGCCACCATCTTCAGTTCGTTAGAATGCTCATGATGTTCGTAGCAATATTTGGCTCTATGCTTGGCTTGGCTCGTGGCTCGGCTCGTTGTTCAGTTCGACAAATATAAAAATGGCGAATGCTCGATGTTCTGTTACAAGTGAATGCTCAAGTCTATCAGCACCTTTAGGATAATCTTGGAAAACGTAAATGTGTTGTTCAGCTTTCTGTCGCCTTTTTCCATCCGCTTTTTACGTCGCTATTCTGTTTTATATTTTTAGAGCCATTTTCTAGGGCTGCCTAGCGTTTCTATTCTCAGATAGGTACCATTTGTGGAATAGGGTAGCTTTTTTAGGACCGACGCCCGACGGTCGATTTATAGGCAAACTCAGCGTTTCCGAAATACCAAAAATACAATCGGAAAGGAACTTTTATTATACTAACTCAATGATACAAAAAAAACTTTTTATTTCTCTCCAATAAATATCCAAAAGAGTAATTAAAAATACAAGAAATAACAACGTCATCAACATCAGGCATGAAAAAAAAGTTTACTTGGAGAGAACTGGTGCCCGTGATATATAGATAAACATCCAAGATCCAGGCCAATCAGGAAAAGTCCGTCTTTCATCATGACCCGACCAGGATTCGAACCCGGGACCTGGCGGCGGTCTGGCATAGTAACCATTACGCCACGGAGTCGTCATATTGATGCTAGAGCTTGTTACTAGATTTTGACTGTAAATAAAATGTCGAGTAAATCTATTTATGTAATATTTAGATAATTTGAATCATACCTCCTCCGTTCATTGGCTAACTGTACTCCTTCACGACGTTAATGAGCTTCACGGCTTATTTTCAATCTGTGCCTGTTGATAATCCTGGCTTTACAGCATATACAACCTGTGGGTGTGTAGTGGGTTTATCCCAACGCAACCCTGGGATCTTTCTTTAGGCAGTAGGGTAATGAAATCTCTCTTCTTTCTTTATTTCTTTATTATCATCATAATGCCACTTTCCCGAGCCAGATACTGAATGACAAATTACTTTAATCTGCATTTTACGAGTCCCATACCTTTACGACAGTTATAAACATTTTTATGATGCATGACGAAATGTACTTCTTTCTTTTGATGTAGTAATATTTTTTTCAATAAATTATATTTTAATTATTTTTCTCTACTTTTGGATCAGTTCAGTTCAGTCTATTTGTCTGATAAAACTTGTCAAAAGACTACAAGAACTATCAAAAACTAAAGTAACTAAGCCTATGGCATTCTATGGCCACCTATGGTTGTAAATATTTGTAAGTTTCACTAATCAATTTCGTGAATAAGTAATTTTTTTGGCATAATTTATAATCGTAAATATACACATTTTATAAGACACATTATTAGAGATTAAATTATATAGAAATCGTTTATATTCAAGGAACGGGGGCTTGATAGGCTTTCTGTAGCAACATATACATAGTTGATATGTGTTGTTGTAGATTTATTCAAAGTAAATTCGTTATTTACATGCCATACAATGAAAGAAAATTCGTCACAAAATACCATTACAGACTTGTTTCCATGAGTTACCTGTGTGACGAATATACAACTAAATATTAAAATAATATAAAATTAACTGTTTTATATATTATCATCATTATAATTTACCTGTTGTTACCCGCGGCTCTGCCCGCGTGGTCAAAGGAAAATGTCAATAATTCAGTGCCTCCAGTCAAAAGCGGTCTAAGACGAGTTATGCCCTTTTGTTTTTATTTGCCCGTTGGAATCAGCACGTCGAGTTACATAACATATCAAAAGGACATATCTCTAACTTATTCCTAACCCAATTTTTAGATTACACTAAGGACATATTTCACGCTTTAAAATGACACAAACACAGTTACCGGATTTTAATTTTCGACTCTAAAGACATAACTATGATAGGTTCGTATTTGTTTGAGTTCAAAATGGCATTGTTTTAGTTAACTTTGTTATTATAGACATTACGACATTTGTACCTTCATGGCGCAGAATCAAATTTCAAATTTATAGAAACAGAAGCAGTTGTTCCCTTTAATGCACACTTTTAATAAGTGCTATAATTAGGTATTCTCCGACTTGTTACCTTCTCGCATCGGTTTGACTTGCTGCTAGTGGGAATGAGTCAAATCATTCCTTTGAAAAGTAAATACTATAATATGAACTGTTCCACATTATAAAAATAATTATAATGTTCTTTGTGCCTTATTTTACGTTTTTCTTATTGTTTTTGTGATAAAATAATCTCTAAAATGTTATAATTTTGAAATATGATTTAAAAAGTGCGAAAACTGTTCTCACTCACACCACTCTAACACTTAGATGGTATTTTTATAAACACTTTGTGCCTTCATTTGTTTTAAGCCGTCGCCTTTAGTGTTTTAAAATAGTGGTAAAAAAAATCAGCAATTAGTAACAGTAAGTACCTATTTAGCTATCTATTGTAGGTTATTCAGTTGTAGACATTTTTTGACAAGTCGATTTTAACTTCGATACTTTTTCAGCTGTTTATGTTACCGCATATTATTACAAAATATTTTTATGTTTTTCATAGGGCGAAAAATTGATTACTCCGCAAGATTTAGGCATAACTGAGTATACGAACGAGATTTTCAGGGCAACAACTAAATCTAAATCCATTAGTGACAGGGTTTGTACTACTTGACTTTTTAATGTTTTGAGATGTAATTATAACTAACTTCGTGCTTTTCTGTTACTAGTTTTGAAACTTCTATTTTTATTTTTCTAGGTTCAGCTATATTCCAAAAATTTTTTTCTTCATAATAGCCTATACTGTGTTTCGTTAACCTAGCTATAATATACAATAATATTTTTCCAATCAGACTAGTTCCAGAGATTATCGCGTTTAAAGATATAAAAAAATCTCTTTTGCTTTATTACATTAGGTATAGATTTATCTTGTAACAGTTTATTTTCAATAGCAACGTCTTCTGTTATTTTTACAGAGCGAGCCAATTAATGCCAAAAGAACAGTACCTGAAAGGTCAAAGTAATGATAATTAATAATATTATGACTGAGGCTTTTGAAGAACCTAGTAATGTAAGTAATAACTTACGCTCTTCGTTCGCGTAGACCCTGGTTTTCTGTTAATAGTTTAAAAACATCTGATTTTTTTCTAGGTGCAGCTAGTAGACGAACAATAAATTTGATTTATTTTTCTTCTATGTCTTCATCATTGGGTATCATAATGTTATTAATTAATTATTACTACGACTCTTTGTACTTCATTGTGTATGATATTTTTCAATAAAATTTTTATTCTTTGACTTTACCTTTGATTTACCTGCATGTCTTTTGAATTACATTATTTTGCGACACAAAGAGAAAAATATAATTCGTATTATTTCTTTAAAGTGACATAGAAACAATCGCTTAAGACACGTTATGCCATAAAATAATGGTTAACAAAGGCATAATTCGTATTATTTCTTTTAAGTGACATAGAGACAGTCGCTTAAGACACGTTATGCCATAAAATAATGGTTAACAAAGGCATAATTCGTATTATTTCTTTTAAGTGACATAGAGACAGTCGCTTAAGACACGTTATGCCATAAAATAATGGTTAACAAAGCCATAATTCGAAAAAAAACGTAAAAATATTGTGTATTTCAATTCCTGGTTAAAACATAAGTCAATGAGAATTTCCAAAAGTTTGGTTTTTTGGCTCTCCTGAAAAGTTGATAAAATCGAGTTATTCCCTTTTTAACTGGAGGCACTGAATTATTCCCATGGGAATCTCTTTATCCCGTGGGAAAAAATTGCCTATTGTCTCCAGACCTTCAATCATCTCTGTTAAAAAATCATGTCGGTACTTAGGTTCCTTTCGACGTGAAAGAAGAACAAAAAATTATAATACTTTATTTTTTCCCGTGGGAATAAGATGTTTTTCCGGGATAAAAAGTAACCCATGTCAATCTCCAGACTTTAAACTATCCCCAAAAAAATCATAGCAATCCGTTCATTACTTTCGCCGTGAAGCGAGGACAAACAAACACACTTTCACATATATAATATTAGTACATATATAATGTATGGATATGGATTACCATATATGTAAGTATGTATATTATCAATCAACACATAAGAATGAGATCAGCAGATAGATAGATGTAATATCATTATTAATAAACATACTTAAATAATTTTGAATAAAAAACAATAATATGTTGTACTTAAAATAATTTATTTGTATAAAATGTATAATTAGCCTAGGTATATTATTATAATATATTTTGGATTCTTGATGTTGTTGAAAACAATATTGACATTTTATGAGATATTAAGAAATTAGGTATTGTTATTAATTTATTAAAAAAGTTTCAATTTAATAATCACAAAATTTGAATTTAGTCGTCGCCTCCGGTCATAACCTCCATGAATTCTGTAAAAACAATATTTTTATTAGTACCTGCTATATAAATTTTATTTGCAAGTCTATATCTTTTTGCACATGGACGTTGTAAGTACCGTTCTTATGTTCTGCGTTAGGTATAGGAAAAAAATTACATTGAATTATGTTTCACATAGATTATTAAATTTTGACAGAAAGCAACAATAAATAAAATAAATTAATATATAGGGACAAATCACACAGATTGAGCTAGCCCCAAAGTAAGTTCGAAGCTTGTGTTATGGGATACTAACTCAACAACACTATATTTTATAACAAATACATATTTTATATAAAGATAAACATCCAAGACCCGAGGCCAATCAGAAACAGTTCATCATGACCCGATCAGGAATCGAACCCGGGACCTCCTGGGCAGTGGTCTGGCGTAGTAACCATTACGCCACGGAGGTCGTTCTTTATATCTTCTGGCTCTCATCTCGGCCTAAGGCGACACTGTGAGTGGAAAGTCGAAACGGGGATCAACAATTTGCCTTTTGCGTAAAAATCCCTGTTGCTTAAGAATATTCTAGTTGTCCTGAAATATTGTGACATTGAACTACTGTCACAGCCCGGACACTCCATACAACGCGCGTGAAATAATTACCTATTTCTACTACATAGGCCAATGTCGTCTATACACGCACACACGTATGCGCACACGTATACACATTCGTTCACTAAACGCACACCTTTGGGACTGAGGACTCCTCGAGGGGCTCCCGGGGTGCGGTAACTCGGTCCGGTGCGGGGCGGAGAGTGACCATTCTACCTCGGGTTATTACTTATTATGCTACTGTTACACTACTGTTCGTATAATGAACTGACGTAAACGGAATTTAATTACAAATTAAATTTAAGGATTTTTTTAAGAGTTCCTCAGCAAAGCCCAGAATGGATAAAGGATCTTTGCTAGTTATATAACTTACCATCTATCGTTTTATGAATATATATAGAGTGATAATCTAAACATACCATCGAAATCAACGGTGCCAGAGCCATCAGAGTCAATTTCCTCAATCATCATGTCCAACTCCTCAGCGCTGATCCTGTCGTCCAGCTCCCTAAGGATTTCTCTTAAAACAGCCGTCGTGATGTAGCCGTTACCTGAACAAATCGTAAAAAAGAAATTATAGCCTTTTAGTCTTATCAAATTTTATTTTAACGTATACTCAAGGTTTGTAATGACCATGTGCCTATTTGATACGATTTCAAAATTTCGAAAATTTTCTGGGTATATTCAAATCACGGTCTCGTCGTTGACTCAATGACAACAAAGTTCATTAAAAACACTATCCTCCATAAACTCTCTGTGAAGCGTAGCCGTGTGACCTCTAAAATTCTTTCTATTAAAGGGAGCCATAAGTTCCAGGAGTAGGATATCCATTGATGATGACTGAAATTTCTGCCAGAGATATAAAAATAATAATAGTTTTTGTAGAGATAATGAATAACGTGCTATGATACAAATTTTGTGTTGGCTTTTCAGTAATATTGGCCTAACAAAAGATGTAAATTGGATATTATTGTTCAAATTGTTATCATTTCGGAAAAAAAAATATATTTGCAACACGTGTATTGAAAATGCGACAATGCAAAGATTCCTGTGAGATTTGTATTACTCTGATCAAGCCTTATGACACACCCAGCTTAAAAAGTGTATCTATACACTTTTTAAGCTTAATTATGTCTCACAGAACCCACCCCTATAGGGGATAATAATTTAGTGTAATTATTACGACGAATAACTTCATTATAAAAAAATCCAACAAAAATCTCTTATCACTTTTGTTTTCAAGAAAATGAGAACATTCATTTTACTTTACATTTCGTAAATATTGCAACCGATTACCATTTTTATGGAGCACACTATTTTATCTTGAACTTTTATGTCTTGAAATGAAAAGGATTTTTCAAATACTGAAAGAAATCACCTTCAAGCTCAAAACTAAGTGAACTCGATTACATTTTATTTGTATTAAAGTAGACTTTTTTTTCTATTAATAGCATTTTTATTATACTTATGAAGTGAAAAAATAGACCATACCTTCTTTATCATATAACCGGAATGCCTCTTTGAGTTCCTGCTGCATCGCTTCAGCATCTTCTTCAACCATGAACCTTGAAGCCAACGTCACGAATTCCTCAAATTCTAACTCACCAGAACCTATAAAATAGAGAATTTTTACTAGTATTGTGTAAAGCTACGTTTCTACTGGCTAAGACGGGACATAATTATAAAATTAAACTATAATTGATATTTTCCAAGTAGAGATTATTTGATAAGTAATTAAAAGAGATAGAACGTAATTAAAAATATATATTTTAACTTAAAATAAGTTTGGATTCCAGGTGTAAAATTGTGTGTATTTTTTCTCTACTTCATTATCACTTCAGCCTATTCTACCGCCGAACAAAGACCTCCTCTATAAAGAGTCACTCGCAAATTATATCTTCAAACTACCTATTCAATTTTATTCAAACTGCAATAAATATACAGGGTGTTTGGTAGAGGATTGAACATGGGATAATGGCAGAAAGGTGAGATGGTCTGCTACATGCTGAGCGAAAGAAATTTGACCTAGCGCCCATAGTTTTTTTTTTAATGATTTTTTTTTTAATTTTCACCAAACTATCTTCCTTCGTGAATTTGAAGTACTATAACTTTTTTTTTTATTAAATCAATCGTCCAGCTCATTTTTTTATTCTTATCTAAACTGCATGTAGCTTACATTTAAATTGATATTTGTTGGTTAGAGTTACCAGGAAAAAAAATATAAGCCCTCAAACATCAAAAAGGCGAAAAGTCCATGCCGAGCGTTCAACTTTGGACTGCAGTATAAAAAAAACTAAAAGTGGTACAGCAGTTCTAATCATAGAAAAACAGCTCTAGTTCATGCCCTTTCGAATGGTATGTAATTTGTATAGTTTATTTTTTTCTAAGTAGTCTTTCTCGTACTTTCTACATGAAATTGACCATTTCTGACAAAAATACTTTTATGAAAATAAATCAAAAAAATGTTACGAAACATGGAGCGGGATGGTTACGGTTCATCATTATCAGCATCCGTTCTTCCTTTTTCACTCTTCATAGGTGGGCAATGCATCCAAGACCTTGTAGTGGTGAAGAGTGGTAGAGCGTAGCCACTACTATGAACTAGTAGTAGCTCGTAAATGGGCAGGCTCGACCGGGGCAGTACCTCGTATGTCCCCCGTGTTTTGTAGGATGAGTGAGAGAGCCGGAAGCCTGATACACCTCCTGTTTCCTACTCCCTTATTAACTTTCCTTCCCCGGTCTTTCCTTTTTCATTCTGTCATAGGTGGGCAACGCATCCAAGATTTTGTAGTCGGTGATTGCTTACCATAAGGTGCTTGTTTGTCCTCCTCGTGTCAAAAAAAAAGTTGTGCATGTCTATGGGCAGCGGTGATTGCTTACCATCAGGTGATCCTCTAGTTCGTCGTGGATGCCTATGGGCAGCGGTGATTGCTTACCATCAGGTGACTTGCTAGCTAGTTTGTCCTCTTCGTGTCATAAAAAAAACCGTAGATGTCAATAGGCAGCGGTGATTGCTTACCACATACCACTCTTCACCACTACAAGGTCTTGGATGCATTGCCCACCTATGAAGAGTGAAAAATGAAGAACGAATGCTGATATTGATTAAGAGAAACGTTAACGTTTCTACCTGCCTTGTGTAACCATCCCGCTCTAAGTTTCGTAACATTATTTTGATTTATTTTCTTTAAAGGATTTTTGTCAATTTCATGTAGAATTTACGAAAAAGACTACTTAGAAAAAAAATACTCTGTAAATTGAATACCATTCCAAAGGGCATGAACTAGAGCTGTTTTCCTAGAATTAGAACTGCAGTACCACTTTTAGTTTTTTTTTTACAGCAGTCCAAAGTTGAACGCTCGGCGTGTACTTTTCGTCTTTTTGATGTTTGAGGACTTATATCATTTTTTGTGGTAACTCTAACCGACAAATATCAATTTAAAAGTAAGCTACATACAGTTAAGATAAGAATAAAAAAATAAGCTGGCCGATTGATCTAATAAAAAAGAAGTTATAGTACTTCAAATTTACAAAGGAAGAAAGTTTGGTGAAAATTTAAAAAAAATCATTAATAAAAAACTATGGGCCCTAGGTCAAATTTCTTTCGCTCAGCATGTAGCAGACGATCTCACCTTTCTGCCATTATCCCATGTTTAATCCTCTACCAAACACCCTGTATATAACATTAAATCTGATTGTATATTATTTCAGTTACTCAAGAAAAATATTATTAAAACATTTTTTATTTTTTTAAGAACATGACGAACGTGACGTGAGTATAATGACCCACTTGTATTAAAATGAAAACATGTTTCAGTAGCGACACTTGAGTATCAAGGTGAAAATTTTTTTTCTTGGGTGCCCTTAAAATCATAACATAACGGGGAAAAGATAATTAATGTTTTCTTTCAGTTCATAAAAGAACTGAAAGAAAAAAGTAATTATCACATATTATAAAAGTAATTGTTTCTTCGTTTCGTATACGAAATTATGAAAAAACTTAATTAAAAAGATGAAATTTAAAAGACATTAAAAATATTATTTATTTAATAAACAAAATAGTACTTTGATTTATGCGATGGTATTTATACTTCTCGATATTCTTCGTGAATTTGTTAAAATTTAAAAAATATATATTTTTGAGTACACGTCAATTAAATAAAAATCGACACTTTGACAATTCCTGTTGCGACTTCTTAATTTCAAAAATAAAATATGAAAAAGATACTTTGATTTAATATTCCCAGAGTGTCTGATGGAAACATAGTTTTATCTTAAAATCTTTTTTTTTTAATTCTAGTAATTGACTTGGCGGAAAACAGAAAATTTAAGACAATAAATTACTCAAATTCAGCTATTTACGTCTCGCGTCCATCTAAATATAACATTTGATAAATCTCTGTCGTTACTTCAAATATACTACTTACATTAAGACATGCTCTGTTTAAAAGATTTTATTTTTAATTCTATAACTTGTCACATTCATAATTTAGTGGCACTACCTTGATGTTAAATTGTGAAGATATTTTCGGCACTAATTCTAGGTATGCCTAGGTATTGGAGCATGAAAATAGAACTATTTCTAACTATAGTTACATTACGTATATTACATTGTACAGTACTTCATGTAACCGAAAGGTCGCTAGCCCTAAAATAGTTTAATTTCCTAGTAATGTACGGTCCAGACATATCTCATCATATGTTATTTCTAGAATCATCCTGTTTTCAAATTCATTTTGATGGGGGTCTACAACCAAGGAAAAAGAAAGGTCTAATGCTAGCTCTACACTCTCGCGAAGTTAAGCAAAATGAAAGTGTAGTCCTACTTCATCTTCACTTTTCCTTTGTCTACTAACTTCGTGCTTAACTGCATTATATTTCGATCAACTTTGTGAGAGGTCTGAGCATTATGTTAGAGTTAGATATTGATTTTTATAAGGACTGCCGTCAGACCTTCGCGAAATCGCGATTGCGCCACAAAAATTAGACTTCAAGTTATACATTTTATCGAAAAACAATTTCTTGCACGTGCGATTTTTCTCACGTTGTTTTCCTATACCGCAAAACATGTGTATTTATTTATCCTTACTAATATTATAAATGAGAAAGTGAGTTTGTTTGTTTGTTTATTTGTTATTCCTTTCTTCACGGCTTGACTAAGCAGCCGATCATTATGAAAATTTGCATACATATTGTTAGGGGTACAGAGCCCAACAAAGGCTACTTTTTATCCCGTGAAAGTATGTCATTCCGATGGAAAAATATTTTTTCTACTATAGAGGGCGCTGTATCGACCAACAGATGGCGCCACAAGTCGCGCTATGGGTTGTTTTGTTGTCAAAAGATCTTTGTCATAAAATTAACGCGAGCGAAGCCGCGGGGAAAAGCTAGTTATTAAATATTTTTGTTGTTTCATAAATTGGAAAATAAGAATTAAGAGGATACCCTACTCTGGTCGTGAAGTTGCGCGAAAGTGATATAAATAATTTGAATACACTTGAATACCATAAAAGTAGAGATGACTATAATCAGAAATGGTACAAATTACCTACCTATAAGCCAAATCTAAAATTGTTTTTAGTACTTTTTTTAATTGAGAAATTTTCTTATCTGTAACGCGATTACAAAACACCATCGTTGGATTATTATGTCGCATCAAAAGATAAAGTAATTTT
The DNA here is from genome assembly GCA_905163395.2 of Endotricha flammealis. Taxonomy (NCBI): domain Eukaryota; kingdom Metazoa; phylum Arthropoda; class Insecta; order Lepidoptera; family Pyralidae; genus Endotricha; species Endotricha flammealis. The sequence goes on along the minus strand of LR990857.1, from coordinate 4,613,262 downwards.
TGTTCTTTTTCACTATATAATATAATCACTCAATAACAATTATTTCGTACGCGCAGTTCACCGAAGTTAAGCGAATACGTATAGCGGTAGAGCACTTCGCCCTACTTCGTCTACCCTTGATTTTGTAACTTCGTGTAACTTCGCATCGGCTCAATTTTTCGAGTACCGGGGTTAAACATTTGCTGTTTTAGTTAATATTTTGAATATATGTAAATATCATCTTATATTGAAAGCCAGTCTCCTTGCATTCATATTATTTTATTTTTTTTTATTTTATTTTTTATTTATTTATTTCAATCAATACATTATTCTTACAGGCTACACCCAATACAATAACGTAGATACATAATGCATTCTATTATCTTACCTAAACTTTACAAAAAATATTATTTTTTTAAAATTATTATGAAATTACATTTCTTAAACATACAATAAATAAAATAGCCATTAATATTATTATTTCCTATAACAAATAGTCCACATTGCAGCTTTTGCAAATTCACTCAGAGCACAAACAAATATGTCGATCTCCGTATTCACTAAGTTAAGAGTGCGAAGTGTGCGCGTCAGTGGCGCCTCGCTCAGCAGCCGAGACCTGAAGCGCGGCAATACTAGGAGGCGAGGCCGACGACGCCTTCCCACGTAATCATCGGGAACATAGAAATCCAGCAGGCACAGCAACGGCGCATTATGTATCCTTCCTCTTATGATCTCAAACATATACTTTGTCAGAGAATATTCTCTCCTAACCCTTAACTCATTGTACCCAACCATGCCTAAAATGAATAAAGTTGGGTACATTAATGGGTAGAACGGATACACGCCGTACTGCTTTAAGTATATGTATCTAATATACTTATTTTGCACCTGCTCCACCATACGGGTGTATTTTGCTTCATTAGGACTCCAGACCACGGAGCTGCATTCTAATTGACTCCTAACTAGTGCATTATACAAAACTATGACAGCCTTGATATTTGTAAAATCATGTGCTCTCCTTAAAACAAAACCCAGATTTCTAAAAGCCTTTTTACATATTTTGGTAATATGGTCCCGAAAAGTCAGAGCAGCATCAAATTGAACACCCAGATCCCTAACTTCTGTTACTCTCCTCATAGTTGTATTGTCAACTACATAACAACGTTGGGCCGGAGTGCGTGCTCGCGAAAAAGTTATTGTCACACACTTTGCTGTGTTGAACTGTAATCGATTTTCTTGACTCCACGCCACCACTCTGTCAATGTCTTCTTGCAGCCTTTCACAGTCCCTCTCTTCTCCCACAGCAAGGTATAATTTTAGGTCATCAGCAAACAGCAAGCATTTCGCACTCTTGACCACCCTGGGAAGGTCATTTATCATTATTATGAATTCCAGGGGCCCGAGATTACTTCCTTGACTTACCCCTGACTTGGTATAATAAAGTGCTGATGTGTGACCCAGATATTCCACGTATTGCTGCCGGTCCCGCATATAACATGCGAAAAAAGACAGCAAATGCGGAGTAAAACCGACGCCTGCCAACTTCTTTAGTAGTATATCATTATCAACCAAGTCGAAAGCTTTCTGGAAGTCAAAGTACGCTGCGTCGACTCGTCCCCCACTGTCCACTATCGGCATTACATCAGTTACGTAACTGAGAAGATTACTGGAAGTACTCCTGGCAGGTCGAAACCCATGCTGCTCTTCTGCGAGTTGAGCGTTCATCTGTGAATAAACGCTGTAGTATATTGCAGACTCCAGCACTTTTGCTGGTGTCGAAAGCACCGCAACAGGCCTATATTCATTCACGGATGTTCTATGTTTACCTTTTGGCACTGGTATAACCCGAGATGTTCTCCAGCACTCTGGAAAGTCAGGCTTTGCCAAGCAAAGATTGTATATATGGAGCAATGGTTTGTCTACAACTCCTGCACAATCTTTTAGCATAAAAGACGGAATACCGTCCGGCCCTGCTGATTTCTTTGACTTAAGCTGACGGAGTGCACGCTGGACATCTTTTAACTGTAATTCGTCCAGGTGTATACGTGCACCTGCGTTGGTCTCGCCCGCCTCCCTCACAGCTTCGCCTACATTCAGTTCCGCCCTTTCCTTGCTGTAAACTGAATAAAAATATTCTGCAAACTCCTCTACGCATTGTTCACTGTCTAATACCTGACCATCTTTAATAATGCTCTGACGATTTCTACTGCCCCTTTTCGCATTCATGTGACTCCAAAAAGATTTCGGGTCATCCAATACTTGATTTTGAACACGATCGCAATATTGTTTCTTAGCCATGTCTATTTTATTTTTTACATCCTTTCGACTCTGACTGAATGCCTGGTAATCAAATTGAGCCTTGCTTCTTTTGTATTTTTTATGAAGTATCGATTTTTGCTTTATAGAATTAATTATGTCACTATTGTACCATACTGGATATGTATATTTCGAATTAATACTACTCTGCCTTTTCCTCGGGACAAAAGTATCTATAATTAAATTTAATGTTTCATAAAAAAAATTCAAACTGTTATTTAAATCCAAATTATAAATCGGGGTCCAGTCTACGCTCGCTATCGATGAATATAATGACTTAAAATCGGCTTTATTAAAATTCCATCTTTTAATATTAATGTTTGCCTGTGTCGCGCCCCCCACCCCATCGCTATCAATCGTTGAAGGCGGCACCAGTGGTGGCGAAGGTCTACCTCGGATAGATATCTCGAGCGGCGGGTGGTACGCGTCTACAGGTACGATTGGGAAATCTGTCGCACACACCCCCACTTCCTCGCATTTATCAAAATTACTTAATACTAGGTCTAATTGCCGACCATTACAATTAACTACATTATTACTCTGAGTGAACCCGCAAAAAGCCTTAAAATATTCAAAATAATCGGTAATATTCGAAGAACATGAATACAGATTAAAATCTCCTATTATCATTAACTGTTTATATTTTTTACTACACTGCTCAATAATTCTAAACAATATCATGTATTCATTGTCGCTACTGTTCGGCGGAATATAGACAACACATAATAAAACTAAAAATCTATTTCTCAAATAAACCGCTGCACAAACCAGTTCGAACGTACGCATATCTATGTTGACGTCACTCGAGATCGGCACTCGTCGCAGCTCAAAGCGCGGTGTGGCCACGAGACACGCGCCACCTTGCTTACGCCCATCCGCTCGGTCACATCTTAGTATTGTATAACCAGGCGGAATCATCTCCGCATCCTGGATGGATTCGTTGCACCCTGTCTCCGTGATTGCAAACAAATCTGCACACGATGATAACACTCCTACGTAAAACTGGTGTAATTTAGTACGAAGTCCTCTTACATTTTGGTAATATATATCAATTAAGGACTTACTTGCAGTTTTAGGTGGGTTTATTTGTTGATTTACGAAACCACACCCATTCACAATATTCAATGTTTATTGCCCAGTTCTCAGGTCGGCATAATGTTTCATATTTGCTTTCAGGAACCCCTATAATAAAAGAAGAGTAATCTCTTTCTGTCTTGTGGTTTATTTTATCCACCTTAATATCATATCCACATATAGTTTTAACATATTTTTCTAAACTTTCAATAGTTGTAGCCTTGTGTAGGCGCCATACATGTAGAAATTTCTTCCGCTCAGTCCCCTGTATTTCCAACAAGCTCGTGCTTCCTCCTTTTCTCACTGTGTTTTTAGGAAATTTATTTCTTTTACTATTTACGACTGTCCATTTATCTTCATCATAATTTTTCACTGTTTCTACTTTTTCTTGATCCTTTTTAGGTACAGCAGTAATGTTCAAATTAAGAATCTCGTCTTTTGTCTTTTCATCAATCACCAGATTGGCGGCCGACTTCGTGGCCACACTCTGTGTCGGTACCTTATTATTATTTTGTTTGACCGCCCCGGTGTATGAAATCGGCGCTTTGGTAACAGGTTGAGTTAAGTGCGGCTGTTCATCGCTTTTATTCTTTTTGATATTCTGAAGACATATTTCCAATTGCTCATTTTTCCCCTTCAAATTCTTAATTTCCATTTCTAAGCCGTTAATTTTATCCGTATTTTCTTGTCGCACTACCTTCATTATTTTTTGTAATTGTCGAAGTTCAGTTTCTGTGTTAGTGTACCTGTTCTGTAGTTGCTCATATGCCTTCGCTTGCAAATCCAGTTGAGACATCACCGCCGAACGGAAATCGCGCAGCTCTTCGATTATTTTGTTTTCGTTTTCTATAATAGACATATCATTCATATTCATACAACCTCCGCCGCGGCCTGTGTTTACATTTGAACTTGGTGTAAAAGTTTTATTCAAAGTGATACCTCGAACTGGTGTGTTGGAGTTATCCCGCTTGGGAATAGTGGATGTGCATTCCGGACACACCCAACTGTCTTTACATTTCTGTGTAAGTTTCTCAAATTTCTCCATAGGCCAGGCAAGACAGTTTAGGTGGAATAACTTCTTGCATGCTTGATGTGAACATTCCATGTAGTTGATATCATATATCACGGCCTCGCAGCCATTACATTTCGTAGCCATCGTCACTTGACGACAAATTTTATCTTCATTATAAGTGTTCAGTTCGCGTCTAATCAGTCAGGCTTTATCACGATATTTTTACGTAAAACATATTTAATGTAGCGAATTCGACATCATTAAGGTGTCGAAGGTCACGCGAGGTCATTATCAGCTACTGAAATTCCCGTTTTCTTTACAGGCGATACCTTTTATCTGACATTTTCCTCTTTTCTTTCACGCAACGGAAAATTTTGTCATGTTTTTTTTTAAGGATATACTCCGTGATATCGCAATACCTTTTCATTTTTTTACCAGAATTTTTTAGGTACTCTCCTAGAAAGAACCGACCTTTTTATCTTAGATATATTTTATTTGAGGTAGGTAAAAAACAAAGTATTGAGTGTATAATATTATTTTGCTGATAAAAGTACTTGAAATTATAATGAATTATTATAAATAACTAAAATAATAATACCTTCATGCATTACGTAAGCATTAAGTCGTATTATAAATTTATAGAATGTCACATGGCATGCTGCGTCGACATAAGTTCTTGTCTAGAAAGGGAAAATTTCCGCCGCATTTTTCCTTAACTTTGAGCAATGCATATGATATTCGCGCGTAAGGATTCGCAGCGAATTCGTCTTTTCTCGACAAGATCTTATCTATATCATATAGCGTCTTGACGTTTTTTAGAGCCCCTAAGACGAGGTGGAAATAATATTGTGTTAGCGATGTATCGCACTCGCATCCGCGAGTCTCTACTAAAAATCGTAAAGTTAGAAAAATAAATTACCATCTTCATCAACCTCATCAATGATTTCCTTAAGGGTCTCGTCCGTGACCTGGTGACCCAGCATGCCTAGGATCGTGCCCACCATCACCGTGCCAATGCATCCTTTCTTCTCGTGGTCGAACGCTTCGAAAGCCTTCCTGAGAACTGAAAAGAAACAAATCTACTATTACTTCTTAGAATCTTGGAGGCTTAAAAACTATGTCATCCGTCCAAAAAAACGCCACCCGATGGAAAGTATTCACCGCTGCCTATGGACATTAGTAACACCAGGGGCGTTACAAATGTGTTGTCCACCAAGGAGGTTGGAGGAAAGGAAGGAGGATAGAAGGAGGGGGAAAGAGGGAATAGGGAAGGAGTTGGGCTTCCGGATCTCTCACTCACCGAACAAAACGCATTGCTGCTTCACGTCGATATCAACACATAAGAAAATATTCTTTTATAGAGGCTGGTTGAAGTAGTTTCTTTTTAGGGTTCTGCTTAAAGCAAAACAACGGAACGTTATAAGATCACTTTAATGTCAGTTTATCTGTCTGCCAGAGTACTTTTTGTCAGGAACTCACAGTGATCAAACTGAACCAGAGAAAGTAATAGGTGAAAAATAAAAATGGCACGTCAGGCTACCAGTCTAATTTCTTTTATAGGTTAGTTTTATCATAGAAGGCAAAAGTTACCTATTTATTAATTCTTCTATGTGTAGGGCTAAAACATATTTAATTCTTAGTGTTACTGATGTGCGTAGGCGGCGATAATCATTTTCCATCAGGTACCTCGGTTGCCTGTATGCCTGTTGTATGACAAAATAAAATATGTCCCGGAGTGCAAAACAAACTTAAAACCCGCTAAAATAATAGTAAAGAGACGAATCCATTTTCTGTTATTTGTTTCATTTGTGGTATGACATTATTACTACAATTAATTATTCGAATTTAGAACTCAAATTTATTTTGTAAAGGAAAACCTGTAATTTTCGTTCAAATTAATAATTAATTTGATAAATGTCACGTTAGCTGTTGATAATTACGCTATAATTAACTACATTAAAATTATTTTAATTAGCTTTTACATAGCTTTGTAATTATGAAGTTCCAAACGTTTACAGACAGTACCATTTACCAAAAACGTAATAATTGTTTTCACCTTAACATTTGAAAAATAAAACTTAGTACCTACATCTAACTTTCTGAATTCTTCTAATACAATTTAACATGCACTTCCGCAATATACACTATTTATTCTCAATTTAAAGTTCCGATAAAACCTTTTTAGTAGCCCTTACTTGAAAAAAATAAAAGCTCCGATAAACTTAAAAGCTTGCTTTGATAACTTAAAAACTTTACATTATAGTTATGTATAATTCAAAATTAGCTAAGTATATAGACTTTCCTCTTGATCTAAAGTAAAATTTATTGTGTCCTTCATCCCACGACATCCTGATTACCTAATCACAAAATTTGGAAAACTACATACTGAAGTATGACTTGACTACATACGTTACATACGAAGTACCGAATATTTATGTTTCATCAATGAATTTTATTTTAATCCAAAAAGCTGTAAAAGCTTTCCCAATAGTATCCTCCATACACACTCTACTTCTAACACATAACTAAGATTTATCCTTTTCAATGGCTGACTATTAATGTAAAAAAAAAACTATTTAAAAAAATAAACTTACTAGCAATTTGGTCCTTGTTAAGTTCCTCCTGTAACGTCACACAATAAAAATTAATAAAAACATTAATAAAAAACATATAAAACTTCATCACTATTCACTGAATCGAATCACATATCACAATAATATCACATTGAAAAATTCCCTCACCATTTTGTGTCACAAAAATTGTATTATAGTGTAAGCTATTGAGAACCAAACTAGTAAGAAGACAAGTCCTTTGATCTGTATCGACTGAGCGACTAGCCGCACCCGGCCGGCGATGTCACCCAGGTTGGCTCGGAACAGAGAAGCTCAGAATCAACCACTAGACACTTTTTGGCCACGCGAACGTATTTAACCATTCCCCATAAGGTCACTATACATTATATTGGGTGCCGGATGTTCAACTATAGTGTGCTGCATACCGGCGGGGCAAGTTTGTAAAAAAATTTATGTTTTTTTTTTAAATATGGAATGTTTTTTAAATGTTACGTAATTAAATAATATTTTCTTTATTAAATTATATCGTAATATCCTATTTTTAAGTCAACGTAAAAAAATATATTTTTAAATGTCATGTTTATAAGAAACTTATTTTATGAAAAACACCATTTTTATTACTTAAAAATTGTAGTAAACATTTTACTGAAAGATTAACACGAAGCCCAAATCCATTAATATAGCCTTCGATAATAATTTCATAATTTATTATACATGACACTTTCATTAACTAAAATGCTCCATTTTCTAAGTGACACGACGTATTTTACACCTACTTACGTGTGTTTTGATCTTCAGAGCCTCCATTAAAAAGTATTAGTTTATAAAAGTTTTCTAGCAAGTCCAAACGAACTCTAAAGTTACTTATTTCGTCTTTCAGACATAGAGCTTTGCTCTAACCCTTTCCTTTTCTTTTAAAAAAATATCAGCCAAGATTTAACTAAAACCTATGAACTGAAGTTGAAGTGAATGTTACTGAAGTGTTAAAGCGACAATGACAGGTTTTAGTTAATCGCTCGCTGATCTTCGTTTATAACTGACGGTAAAACTACTTATCGAAAAATAATGTATGTATCGAAAAACTACTTTGAGATGTGCTTTTTCGTTTGCAATGAAGAAGTCATCTCCTAGAAATGTAATAAACATGATTTCCAGATGTGGATTTATGCTACAAGTATATTTATACTGTGTAACAAATAAACGTAGTATAACGAGAAGGTATATAAGTGATACAATGTTTTGTCACTTTCAGACTTTAATTTAATTCACATCAAGAAAGACAGAACTAAACAACAATGTTATTATTATACAGGGTCGGCAACGATACCCCCGGTGTTGCAAGCGTCCATAGGCTACGGTGAACCCTTACCATCAGGCGGGCCGTACGCTTGTTTGCCACCTTAGTGGTATAAAAAAATGAAGATAATAAGTGTATGATTGCTAATTTATCTACCAAAAACTCTAAGTGTAGCTTATCAAGAAGATGAGGGTGTGAAAGGGTGAAAGTATACATAGGCCTAAAGCTGAGGTGGGCGAGGATACATTACGAGATATGTGTTTGTTATGAGTCAATTGAATCGCTTCTTGACCGAGGTGAAGCGATTATGTAAATGAAGTGATTCTATTGGTACTCAACAAACATTTCTCGCACGTAACGCATCCTTGCATGAAAAAAAAGCAGCTTAAAACAAGCTAAAAAATTTGATCTGTTACATGAACAGAGAACGCAACTGGAAATATGAAAATGATATTTATTGATATTTTTAAATAGTATTATTATTAACAAATAGACAACTTGTTGTGATTTTTTTACAATAGCACCATAAACCAATCAAAGAGGTAAACAGGTTCGTAAATATAATTTAAGTTTTCTAAATGTTGCATGTAAACGTTAAAACGTTTGAATGTGCCCAAAATACTCGTAGGTTAGGAATTTTTTTTTAGGTAGGTCGTAGGCTATTTTTAACGCTATTAGGTACCATTTTTCCGAAATAAAGTCAAATAACCAATGGAAAAAAAGCTACTATTAGGCCTCATTATAAATCAAATATTTGTACTTAATACCCTGGCTACCTCTGTCAATGGTTGATACAATTCTTGAATTTATAAAAATTGGAATCACATATAAAACCTTGTCGGGCATAGTAATAGAACAGATTTCTTTAGTTTATCATTAAAATAATCTTGAGAAAGACTTAATGTCTATTTAATTGTACTGATAGATAAAAAAATATAACATTGTAAAAGGCGTGTCCATGTGCCCGCGAGCCCACATAATAAAGAGCTTTTTATTTTGATTATTGTATTTTTTTTAAATAAAATCTACTGGTATCGCTAAAATAACATACATTGTCCGATGTAAATGAATGTAAAGTTCTATGAGGGTTGTCGGTAAGGGGAGTCAGGTGTTCCCGATCGTCGACAGTGACATAGTTGTTGCGTTCGAGAGTTTCCATCGCTGCCAACAAAGGCCAAATGCACCGAAACGAACTTTACTATGCTGTTTAGGGAACTGTTATGTTTCACACACGGAACCAGGGACTTTACTGGTATCAGAGTAGAGTGTTTTGAACACTGTTTATCATTTCAAAACAATAAGAAAATTGTGTTAAAAATTGTTACAGCCAGTTATGCCAATGTAAACCTTATACATTTCATTTCAAAAATAGTAGATTTTACAACAAGTGCACAAAACGAATCATTTCTATCCGAGACTTTTAGCAATGTCGAGGATAAAAAAATGGTTGTGTGGACGAGTTATAAACTCTGCTTTTCACTTCGATTGCGAGGAAATAAAACAGTAGTATAACATAACATTTCTTTAATTAAAATTCAAAGTAAAATTAGTACAGTTTTGAATACTGAAGGAAATTGTTTTTCATTTCTCATGCTCTGAAATTGCTTATTTGTGTAGGATTAGGCTGCACAAAATCTATTAATTAAATAATATTAATTAGTTACATAATCTATTAATTCAAAAGAACACTTTCCGAGAACACTTTTCTCCAATTTACAAAATTATCGTAAACTTTGAGATATTTTTTCCGAGACTTTGGCGGTAATATCTGTTGCTCAACTCTCTGTGCATTAATTTCCATAAGCGTATTAGGAGAGGGTGCTAAATCCTCTTCTTCACTAGACATTTTTAACAATTTTAGCAAATCGAAGAAATTAATGAATGCACGAAAAAACGAGACTTGTTTCCTGCCGCTTTTTTTTATCTTACGACATTGATATTAATTAGGCTTGGGCTGCAGACCTATACAGCCTACTATTAAGTTAATTTTGTAAGAAAATTACCGTACTTTAATTTAAATTTTAATATCTTTTATGACTTAAAAAACACATAAGGCAAATAAATTAAAGTAAACATTATAAAATAACAAATTCTATCTCTGAAGTTTTTATTGTGTTTGGCTGTATGGCTCATTTCCTTTGCCTTATTATAGATACATTTATGAGTAGATACGTTTTTGCCCTTGTGCACAAAATTCGATTTTGTGCAGCCTATACCCTGCGCAAATAAGCATTTTCTGAGCATGAGAAGTGAAAAATTTTTTTTTTCGCCATTTCTTTTACCGGTGGTTATTTTGCTTTGTTTCCAAAATGGTGGTAGTTTATAGAGTAGCTTATTTATTTACATACAGCTTAATAATTAATATTATTAATAATAATTTTCACTTCTCATGCTCAGAAAGTGCTTATTTGCGCAGGATATAGGCTGCACAAAATCGAATTTTGTGCACAAGGGCAAAAACGTATCTACTCATAAATGTATCTATAATAAGGCAAAGGAAATGAGCCATACAGCCAAACACAATAAAAACTTCAGAGATAGAATTTGTTATTTTATAATGTTTACTTTAATTTATGTATAAGTAAGGTACAAGTAAATCCATTGAGAAATCTAAGAATCAAATGCAGAATATATCTATTTCAAGTTTGGTTTTCTACATCCTTCTAAATTTTCGAATGTGTGTCATTCATTCATTTCTACTTTCTTTCTCTATTTATCTGGCACTTAAAAATATTCCTACATCCAGGAGCTAACGACCTTTGATTCTAACGAAGTATAATTTTCATACGTTCATCTCTTAAATATGTCTGGTCTGGTCCACGCGGTGGTAGAACCCCTCCTTTAATGAAGGCTAACCAGTCTACTGTATTGTTGTGAACACATTTGTGATTATCATATTTTGATAATAATGATAAGAGAAGTAATAAAAAAGTAAAATCTAATTAAGAAATTACATTTAATTTATAAGCACATTAAATCCATGAATTAATTGTTATTCTTCACCTGTCTATTCGTAATTGATGTTGATAGAGCATACTAAGCTCATTTAATTAATTTATTATGGCCTTGAGCCATCTATTCCGGTATGTGGAACATTATTAATACGTCGAAAAATATAGTAATATCAGCAAACAATAGTAAGCGCATGACAGCTGCCAGAATGTTGCCAGGAGAGTTTCGAGTGGCCCGTAATATGAGCACTTCATTACAGGAACGAAAATGTGACTCCCCTGTAACGAATGTTGTAAACCTGTCTAATAATAAATTTGAATCAATCGAAATGACAACTTCGTCGGCTAGTGGGTGGCGGGTTACATTTTGTATGGCCAGTATAATATTTGTTCTTATTCTGACTTAACACAATTTATATGAATTTTGTTTTGGGCACTGGAACTGAAACTAAACTGGTGATAAGAAAACATTGTGACGATTCGAAGGAGCTCGTAATAGTCCTATTTAGATAACAAAAAGACTTTGGACAATACCACGTGTAGGAATAATTATTGCGTTTCTGGATTATTATTTTTTTAACTAGGTACGCAATTTTTTTTTTTTTTTTTTTCATTTATTACCGTTTAAACAATTGTTACAAAAATATAATTCATTCACATATAAAAAACCATAAATTGAAGTTGGTGGTTTGACAAAATAAAACATTAAAATTTAAATAAAATAAATAAATAACGCGATTATGCATATTAGTAGAGCATCGTAGAGCAACGATCTTTCGTTGTGCTATGACACGCTACCTTCGGCCCAAGTAATCTCATATAATCCATTCTCATATAAAATTTATATAAACCGTTGTAGTTCGCGTGCTTAGTCACTTTTCTGCATTGCAGAATTTGCAGAACACATTTGCACTTTACTTTGCCATTTACTCTAGACGCCACTCTGTCTTATGTCAGTTAAAGTAATGTGATGTTGCATTATTTACTGAATAAACAGTGAATTCAGTGAAGTGAAACAATACAATACAAAACTCTTTATTGCCAAATTATAAAATATAAATATACAAAGTGACAAAAAAACAATACATAATTAAAAACAAAAACAAAATAAAACAAAACAAAAGGCGGTCTTATCGCTGGGCTAAACGAGTTATTGTCTGGGCTAAACGAGTTCTTGAGTGGAGACCGCGGACCGGCAAGCGTAGCGTAGGACGCCCTCAGACTAGGTGGAGCGATGATCTTCGCAAGGTGGCTGGCAAGAGCTGGATGAGAGTGACCGAGGATCGTGCGCGGTGGCGTGCAGTTGGGGAGGCCTATGTATGTCCAGCAGTGGACAAATTTAGGCTGATGATGATGATGGTCTTATTGCAAAAGCAATCTCTTCCAGACAACCTAGTAGAAAACCTAGTGGAAAAGAAATATTATAAACGGAGTATGTGATGAAAAATATAACAAAATTACCTAAATGCATATACAATTACGAAATTCAATAGAACCACAAGGGCACATCTGCAGTACACTCACTGCACATGCGACCTTCTGGCCGTAAACCAGCAAGAGACAATAATACATGTATATAGTAATAACATAGTGTATAAAATAATACATAAATTAATTAAATAAAAGGTGCATAAACGAACTATAATACGCTATCAATTAGCTCAAAATCATTTGTAAAGTTAATGACACATGACTAGTCACTGACAAATAAAGAAGGAAAAATACCTTCGGACTTTATGTGGATTTAAAATTAAAATGCGTTTCACAAACGGACTGAAAATTGTTCATATGACTAATGCTCGTTTTCACCAACGTTTCCTAGCGTTAAGAATATGTCATCAAAGGATACTAAAGATAAGGATATTCCCTTAGTAGAAAAACCTACAATAAGCGGGCCAACCATGAAAGAAAATTCCGAAAATACGGGCTGACGTTTATTTTTTTGTCTTAATTAATGGCGTTTCTGTCGTGTCATAACGACACATAGCAAATTTCGCCATTGTCGAGTATTTAAATGAAAACTTTTTAACAAAAAAGAACACTTTAAAAAAGCTACGTGGTACAGTGAGGATCCGAGGTCGCCATCTTGACGACCTTCGTTGACAAGGCGGCGATCTCGAATCCATGGGCTGACGTTTTGAACTTTATTCTAATTATATATGTCGTTTTTAACAGGACTACGTGTTTCGTTGTTTCGGATGGACACTTTCATAGTAGACCCGAAGATTTTAATATAAACGCCCACAAACTTTATGAGAAAAAAAAGTGTTAGCTACCCGATAGAGAGATAGTGATAGTTTAGAATAGTATTTATAAATATCCTCTAAAATCTGGAATACAAAATTTTTGCGCAGGAGCCTGGGTTTGTTCGGATCACGTCTTTTGTCCAGTTAGGTTATTTCGAACGCTAGGCTTTTTGATAACGGGCAAAGCAAGATAGATAATATATTTCCCAAGAAGTGTCCCATAGATACATGAATTCATCAGATATTTTCAGTTTGAAGTGTTTGCAAATAAATTGAAGAATTCGTAGAAATATTAACTCGAAATGAATTAGCGATGCGCATGCGCCGCCGCCGTTGCAGTTAGCTGCATCAAAAATATGTTACAGTAACTGTGACTGACATTTTGAGGACTGATTTTTTTAAAGAAAAATTTCACCCCCTACCCCAGGTGGGATTCGAACCCACGACCCCTCGATATCCGACCGAGTGCTCTAACCACTGAGCTACCGGGAAGGTTAGTAATGGTGGTAAAATTTCACATTCCTTTTATACTGCGTGAGTCGCAGAGCACTCGGCCGGATATCGAGGGGTCGTGGGTTCGAACCCCACCTGGGAGGAGGGGTTGAAATTTTTCTTTCAAAAAATCAATTTTAAAATATGAAGTTGACCTAACATCTATAAATAAAAAGTATAAATTTTGTGGACTACGCACTTCTGGTGAAGCTGTCTGTTCTGTCTGTTGTCGATTGAGTCAATAGATTCCCTGTGCCCATATAGCAGTCAGTATCTTTGGACGGGGGTAAAAAACGGAAAAAACGTGAGACGTAGGGGGGGGGGGGGGGGGGCTCTACGTCTCACATTTTTTCCGCTAAATCAAATACTGTTTGTATTTTTATAGGCTAGGTATATATTTTCCAAGTGAATAAACGTATTTGAGTAGCTCTAATTACTAAAAAAAAATGTGAATCAAATATGAGCGTGCTTTATCGATTATTTACTAGTTACGTCCTATGAATCATGCATGAATCATATTTGATTCTTAGAGCGCACGAAGACAAATTTTTATGCTTCACGTCTATGATCACATCGACGGGTGAAACGCTAATTGATTCAAGCGACATTTTTTGCGATATTGAGTTATATAATGATCTTTTTTGTATCTGTAATTTGTGATATTACTATTGAATAAAATGGAAACTGAAAGTCATTCACACTACGATGTAAAAGTAACAAAACGGGGCCTAAGCCCTATCTAGTCTACATTTATTAATCAGGGAGTTACTGAACGAATTATTTGTGTCTCATTTGGCACAGACGGTGCCACAGAGCGCGTCCAATTAATGTTTCATCTGCCGGTGTCCTAATCGTATGTACAGGTGTTTCACAATTAATACACAAATTCAATTTATTACTTCCTATAAATACTGCTCATGTATTTATATCTTTATTGTAACTAGTACTGTCTTTAAAAATGCATCTCTGTCTTCAGACACTGTCTTGTTTTATCAGGCTCGGTGGTCCAGTGGCTAGTAATGGCTACTCTATCGTAATTATCAATTCCTGAGTAGTGCCAGTGGAGTCTATTTTTCAGATAATAAAAAACTGCTAGAATGATAGTGGAGCTGTCAAAAACCAGGATACAATTGATTTATTTTTAAAGTAGTACATACAATAGGATGTTTAAATGAACATCGTATTCACTATTATTATAAATTACAGTTCTACCTTGGCAGAATTCATTAAAACAAAATAATTTATTATTACAATTATTACAAAAACAAACAATACAATAAATAATTATAAATAATATAGTAATAATATAGTAGTAATTTGTGTCCATCTAATAAATACTACTTCACTTATCTACTGAGATCTTCAAATTGGCATGACGTTGTCTTGAACATTGAATAGTACAGAGAAGGGAGCCAATTTTTCCTACCGGACGACATTACGGGTACATAAAAATTCTGTTTTTCCGTTTTCCATAAGCATTAAATTCATGTATTAAATATTATGTACTTAGAAAACTTTATTATACTAAAACTAAACTCAACATTTTATTATAAACAAATATAATAAATATAATGAACCTTAAAAAATATAATAAAATAACTAAAATATATTATTAAAAGGAGTCCCTTTAGGCAAGGTTCCGAAGATACTGGCAGCGTTCCCCCAGACTAATTCTTTGTCCGAGGTAGCTGCCAGCTCTTCGGTCTCCTGTGATGTCGACTAACCTTTTTGCAATTTCCTTAAAAAGTCTTATAGCACTAGGACCCCACGGACCAAGGGTCTCGACACCGAATGGGACAAAATCATATTCGGAGCTTAGAACCCTGTATTAAATTGTATGTAACTAAAATTGTGAACCATATAAACAAAGATACAAAACCAGAGACAGTCTCTTTTTAAACTACTTTTTTTTTTATATATTACAATGTAATATTATGTAGGCACCTCATTCAGAATTGTCACTCCAATAATCATTACTCATTAAAGATGGAAAGTCATTAAACGTCGAAAACGTTGCATATGCCAGACCAAACCATAATATTGCTGCCAAGAGCATTGTCTTGCGCCGGAAGAAAAGATATGCCAATATTGTAGCCCGTTTCGGACTATTGTTAGATAGTAGTATTGTCAAGGTATTGTTTACTTTTATTATGTATTTCAATGTCTAGTACCTATATTTTTATATTATATCTATTAATATTGATTTGTTTTTTATGTGTGGGAAATTGGCCATCAACACTGTCAATTGTAGGTCCGCAATTACGTAGAAAAGCGTAAAAATATTCAAAATGTTTAATATTAAAAATATTTTACTATGATATTGAACAAAAATATTTTTATTTAAATATCCGAAGATATGTGAATTATATTTTTCGTGGCGACTCATTAATTTTTCCTGACGGTGTATATTATATCTAATAGAATTTTAGCATGCTTTTAATATAATTTAAATTTCTAGACACCTTAGCGGATATGTGAGTAAGTATGTCAAATAATTTGGACATCACCCAAAAAGAAAAACAAACAAAATGAAAGTGTGAAATTTATTAGCGACCTATATTACAAATGACTGGCACAAAATACAAAATAAAACTAATAAAGTAATAAAAAAGTAGTAAGCTAGTAAATTAAAAAATGAATCTCAATATAATGATGCGATATAACAAAGACCTACAGTTGTTTTTAAATGTAAGCAGAAATAGAGCTCGGCCAATGACAAGACAATGCAATGTCGCGTTGGTCGGCGTGCGTGAGAAACAGCTGCACAGGATTGATTCATGTAAGTACGGAGACAGAAGTTAGACAGCCGTTCAGACTACTGTTAACCAACAGATCCATATAAATTAGTTGATTCTAATGTATCTAACAACATAACTAATACACTATTTAGAAATGTCAACAGGGTGAAAATTTATTGTCTTAAGCTTACAAAAACTGGTTTGACGAATGTATCTACAATGGTATAAAATATGAGCTGCGAGCTCCATTAATTTAACAATAACTTAAAACGCTATTTAAAAAATACAATAAGAATAAAAGCCAATAAGAGACAAACTATAAAAACTAAGTAAAGAATAACAATAAAGCCTTCAATAAAGAAATTATTTCAAAGTATCATAAGCTACATAAGGTAGAGAGCTGGCATTACTGTTATTAGAAGAGCTATCATGAGAAATACAAGAAAATATGGACAGTTCAGAAGTCATTGAATTTAGTGTTGAATTATTGTTGAAATGGCGAGCGACACGCCATTCTGCTAGCTGAGCATCGGTCGGTTGGAAAGCTGATATGTAACTAACACTACTTTTATCACTTCTTGTTGATTTCATTCTAACAAAATTCCTTGATATATCACAATTCTCTATATCTGGTACAATGTTTACTTCCTTAAGGTCATATTTTGGTTCTGTTGCCTTTACTAAACTATTTCTCATGGGTACCTTAGGGGGCATAACAAGGGCGTCGACATTTTTATGCTTTACAAACAAAAGTCTTTTACTGCCCTTCAAAAGAGTCGGGTTACGTAAAATTACTCCATATACTATGACTGCTCCGAAAAGTAACCCTATTACTCCGACACATAAAAAATATAATTCCATTTTTCTTTGAATGTAATTAATAGAATTGTTTTCTATTGTCCATAGATTATAATTAACACATTGTTCTACAGATATCAATCCTGATCTTAATTCAATCGGGCAAAAAGTGTAATTTCCATAAAAATTTACATCGTACACTCTTAAATACTTCGGTACTGTACTGATACAGTAAACTTCTTGTGGACACCGAGACTGAAACCACACAATACCATACTCTAAAGTTGTTAGCGAGCCCAGTTGCAACATTGATTGTGTATTGCTTTTCACCAGAAATGTTGGTTTAATCCAGTCACTGTGTGTTATATCTAAATGATGATTTTTGAATCGTCCAGATAAAAAAAATAAGCGTATTTGATTTAAATGTTTTTCGCAGTCGTATTTTTCATCTGGAGTTATCAAAGACACGGATGTATTAATTATTTGATTCTCCATATTACACGTTGCTTCAATATTTAGAGAGGTTAAGTTATTTTCAACGAGCATTTCTTTTGGTAATCCGTAAATGTCTACAACAATAACTTCATCGTATGATTTGTTATTATTACAAAAATCTCGAAGGCCAGAAAATTTTACTCCATGTAGATCATTAGGAGTACTACAAGTGGGAGTCAGGTAAAGCAGTTCATACTCATACATTATCATAAAATCTTGGTAGTTACAATCGCAGTCCCATGGATTGTCCTGTAAATTTATTCTGGGCGTTGGGTTAATTCTTGTTAACATTCCGCTAAATAGCCCTGTTGGTATAGTCACTAGGTTATTATTATTTAAATAAATTACTTCAATGTATGCTAAATTATCAAAAGTGCCAGCTCCGATTGCGGTTATTCCACAAGAATTGAGATATAATAACCTGCAGAATCTTAATCTAGCAAATGATACATTTGTCAATATGCTACCAAAATCGTTAAACGAAAAATCCACTGTATTTAATGTAGTAAGTCGTGCTGTGCCTGTTATATTCCTTGGATCAAAAAAATTGCTATGTGTCGTTGTTAATACTTCCACAGTTTCACCAACAGCTCCCAGAACATGACTGTGTACGTTTTCTATATTACAATCCTTAATGTAAAGTTGACGTAAGCTTGAAAGTCCTACGAGAGTATCTGCCGTCCAATTAGCCAAGGTGACACTTTCGAATCCAATAACTTCTAAGTTTCCACCGAAGAGACTCATGAATGCATGTGGTGTTATGTATTTTAAATTTCCTCCTACTATAACTAACCTATAGATGTTACTTCGTGTTCTAGCCAACCACTGCGCTGGCATAGTTTCCTTTGTAAAAGTTAAGTCGAGAAAAGCTAAGGTTAGTCTCTGACATGATAATTCAGCTTGCTGTAAAAGAAGAGATTGCAATAAATACGCAATAATTTATATATTTGTAACGGTATTAAAGTGTACGGCATGTTTTATTACAAAGTTATTATTTTTTTCTAAAAATATTAGTAGTGTTTGAAAAGTTCATAATCTTGTTATTATTCAAATTTGATCAGATACTAGTAACGAATACTAATATAAATAAAGATCGAGTCTGCAATTTTCGGCACAAAAAAGGCACAACGAGCAGAGTTGGACTCTGGAGGGCTACTACGAAACGTAAATGCGATACTTCGGCCGAAGTATCGGAAGAATTTTAACCATGACATACAAGGTATTTCATGGTTATTTTAGTAATTCCTTGAATTCTATCCATGAAATACCTTGTACTTTATGATTATTTTAGTAGTTCGTTGAATTATAACCGTGAAATACCTTGTAATTCATGGTTAAAATTCTTCCGATACTTCGGCCGAAGTATCGTATTTACTGTTCGTAGTAACCCACCTGTGCATGAAAAAATATCTAATTTGTACAGACCATAAGCTGATTTTATACCCGATTAGCGTGTAATAGTATCTTTACTTTGAATAATTACAGCAAACGAGCGGGCGCTATACTACACGTCCGGTTCTGGTATTCTGATTCCCAAAATCCACGTACAAAAGTTTTAACTTCATCTTTCAAAAGAAACCTTGTGTAAACTTTTATCCATAAAGGTTTCTGCTATGGACCCCAGAGGCACATTTTATTTATTTATCTTTGTTGAGATATACACAAAGTATTAAAACAGCCGGTTAATGCTAATTGCATTCTCTACCAGTCAACCAATGGGAGTGCAGAAATTCACGAAGGGCGCGGTCCCACTGCTGCGCACGCTGCGCACGAACACGTGGGCCACGTAGCACATTACAGCTGCGTGGATGACTACGTGGGTCTACGTTTCCACTGCAGTACAAGCTATACACGAATATAAAACCACGACTACGTACAGCTGAAGCGTGGCCCACCACGGCGCACGGAGAGGCTACGCATTGATTGTCATAGTTTTTGGTTGGTGTCAGAGCATTGAACCACGTGGCCCACGTGTTCGTGCACAGCGTGCGCAGCGATGTGCACGCTTTGTGGAACAAGCTGTGTACCGCATTCACTGCGTGCATGGCGTTGACAGCGTTGAGCTATGTTGAGCAAGCCACGCGTGTATCAATGACGTCACTTGATGGTTAACGTGTCCGTGGGTTGCAGTGGAAACAATCACGTACATCCTCTTGCAAAGCAAAGCTTAACACACGTGCGGAGCCTCTTCGTAAAACTGAATATTTGTTGTCACCATGTCAGTAAGTCACATGCTAAGGCTGTGCATGAACTTCTGAGCACGCATTAGCGAAGCAATGGTTCGTACATTTTGCTGCCAGCAACGAAGACGACGACCGTCAGCGTGCGGTCAGCGCTTGGGGTCAGCGCGACTGTAAACCCAGCCTTCCTTTTGATAATTATAGATTTTATAAATAGAACTCCCACAACACAGGGAAACATATCGTGGTTGTCAGAGCAATAATTTTGAGAAACACGTACTTACTATTTTTTTTTTTATACCACAAAGTTGGCAAAACAAGCATACGGCCAGCCTGATGATGGTAAGCCGTCACAGTAGCCTATAGACGCTTGCAATACCGGGGGTATCATTCAAGCGTTGCCAACCCTCCCAACCCACCCGAGTGGAGCTCAGGAGACCTTACTCACCGTAGCGTAGGAACACAACGTGGCCGAGGGCCGAGACCAATGTTATTTGGGTACGATCTTCTGTAAGATACCTCGCTAACTCATTAATTTAATTGAATAAAAATAAAAAATAGTAAAAAATGTTACCGATGCAGCTGAAAGTACATCTTCGTAGTCATCATCAATGGAACCATTGCACACGATCCTACAGCTTTGTTCTATGCATTTAGATGGAGTTTGTAATGTCGAATCTGGCATCCTCATAGATAAATGGACAATCAAGATGAAACTGGCTACCGTTACAGCGCCAAAGATGTACTGGACCATAATCCTTAACCAGCCACGACTGCATGATGCTTCTCTGAAGATATAAAAACACAATAATTGAAGATAAATTGTAAATATAACGTGTTACAGCCTCCTATTCGATTTATTGCATATCAGCTTGTAAGGAAGTCAATTATTTTATTTGGGTACGGCGTCTTACAGAGAGCCGTTTTTGATTAAAAAGTTTGATTTTTCTTAGTTAACCAATAAATATTTTGAGCTTAGGTTCATCAAGTACGTAGTTACGTATTAAAAACAACATCTTAAAGGAACCAGTTCAGCCACCCGTAATTTCGCACAGTTGTTTAGAAATGTCTTTAAAAAACGGCAATCTAGTGGGACACGGACCCTTCATGATTAGTATAATAAAAATTCACAGCCTTTCAAAATTCATACAAATCAAAATACTTTAAACTCTTACCTGACAACTGTAGGTAACTGTACAGGCTTAATAATAAACTGTGATTTAACCAACTCCTTCCCCATTTTCAAGTTATAACATGTCAATTTCTTATTAAAACTTTATATAAAATTACCGAAAAACAGTACCGTCATAATTATAGCAAACAGAAAGAATAAAACGACTAATAAAAAAAATACTGATATTTGTTTCATTAAATTTGTGAGCGTTCTGCAAGAATGACTATCCTATAAGGTTTTAATTGTAAGTTGTGATGGCCCACTCGCTAATCCATTTCAGATAAGGTGGACAATACAGCCGTATCAGCCCATTAGCGCTTGTCGGGATAAAAGGATAAATTGTGCAAACAAAGTGTCATCAAACGATATAATTTTCACGGGCAAGGGCGAAACTATATTGGTCCAAATATTGCAATTTTTTACATGTATTTTTTTCCAAAAATCTACTTTCTTATTACATGATGTCTTGTTCTATCGGATACGACGTTTGAATATATTTAAGATGCCTCATATAAATAGAGGAGTAACATTTTATTTTATTATCTATTTCGAATTTATTTTGCGGATGGGGCATATAAATCTTTTATCGTAAATTTTTGGGATATAGAATACTAGCTGTACCCGCCGCTTCGCCCGCGTGGATACTGCCTTTCCCATGGGAATTCTATAAATTGCCGTCTTTATCCTTGTCAACATCATAAAGGGATAAACAAAATAAACAAAAACAACCCATAAACAAAATTCCAGCTTTCTAGGTTGAGCGCATGAGATAATACTCTTACAGTCCTATTTACTCCCTTTCCCTTTCGCAGTTCATTTATCCTTCCTCAATGATGACACAGGTGTTTCTTTTTGATTAATAATGAGGTATTATTATCTGTAGAACCCACCAAAACCTGTTTTGTCACTTTAATCCTTGAGGAGAATTAAATAAAGTTTGAAAATGACAAAGCCTTAGCTAATTATGTTTTTAATAAGAGGGAAGTGGTGAGACTTTGTTAAGCGTAGCAGATTTTTCAGACTCTACAGCTCAAGATAGATTGAAGAAAATAGGTAGTATAGAGTAACCTGATATGCTGTAGGGATGTAAGTTCAGTAAGATGCTTAAAATTGTACATGTACAATAGTCATATTTACAAATATTTCTAGGAAGCTCTTTCTTATAAAAATCTGCTTACTTTTTAATTTTGATGTTTTACAATGGGTTTGGTTGTGGAAATATAAAACGCGACCTCATCCAGTGTAGTTGTGGCAATTGGAAAAAAAAATACGGCATGAAAATATTTTTCATCTGGGGCGCCATTGCAAATGCGAATATTGCAATCATAGCTACCGACGCCTGGCTGGGTGCGAGTTAAAATTTCCACTTTTCACGAGTAACTAAAGCGGGGTACACAAGCGCAACTCGTTACGTAAAAAAATGAAAATTTAAGTGTGTTTTTTCGAACGTACCATTCACGTTTTCTATTATGTGCTAGTTTGGGAAATGCGGATTATTTTTCTGAAAGAAAAAAAAAAGAGAAAAAATTAATACCCCTCTTGAAAAAAGATTTTTCAAGAGGGGCCATTAAAAGATTTTTACAGGGTCGGCAACGCGCTAGTGACGCCCCCGGTGTTGCAAGCGTCCATAGGCTACGGTGACTGCTTACCATCAGGCGAGCCGTAAGCTTGTTTGCCACCTTAGTAGTATAAAAAAACGCACATTTACATCACATCGTTAGAGCTATTTACTTACTAATTTTAGAATAATGTTAAAGTTAGATTATTACATTTATGTATTTAGTAATAGTGTTCTATTATTTCCTTCCATAGTTACGGATCCCTAAAAATGATATTCTGTGATTTTTTCGTGCATAATCTATTAGGGGTGGTATACATAGACCAGGCTGATTGCTTACCATCGAGCACAAGCTCGTTTATCGTTGATTAACATGAAAATCTCTCGTGGTCGTTTATCGTTGATAAACCTGGTACGATGAATAAGCCCTAATTGCGTACAATATACAGTAAATATAGAGAAATTGTTCAAAACCGCTAACCGCAACCGTCGACAGTGAGCACTCGCCTAATCTAACGTTCCAGCGAAACGTGTTGACGTTTGAATTACGATATGTGTAGAAATAACTGGATTTTATTAGAAAATATTAAAGGAAAATAAAAATATTAAACAAAATTAGAAAAATCACTTGTAGCGATCTTTGTACTGGAGATCCTTGTGTTTAGATCTCTTTCCTTCCATCTTCCGATGACCACAACATAGCTTACTCCAAGTCACATGTAGTAAACATGAGTAGTTGAAAATTCAAGAATCTTTACTGTTACCTGCAAGTTAATACCAGCTTGACCCGACCCTCGAACGGCAGACGCATTAGATAACTTTCTACATTTTACGAAAGTCTCTGTAAAGTAGAGGGTTTGAATACGAGTAGGTATACTATTACCAGAGGGTAGACTAGACTACAAAGTCTATCTATCTATACTAATATTATAAAGAAGAAATATTTCATTGTTTGTTTGTTTGTTTGCATTGAATAGGCTCCGAAACTACTTACCGATTTCAAAAATTCTTTCACCAGTAGTAAGCTACATTATCAGGGAGTGACATAGGCTATTTAGCTTTTCCCGAAATTCAATGTGGTTCCCACGGGATCGGGTCTGGAACTTCACGCGGACGAAGTCGCGGGAAAAAAATCTAGTAGCTAATAAAACAAAATTAAACTTACAACCAGTGTCTGCAACGCATTTTTAATGTTAATGTCTCATTAAATTATAGCTTTAACTGTCAAACTAAAAAGATATAGCTAGAAACTGGTTGCCAGTGCCGTATTAAAAAAATAAAGGAAATTAACGAACTGTCTATTTGTTCTTTATAAACAAGCACTGAAAATATTTTCTACGTACTTAAGTTTCGACGGCGTCGAGGGAGCTTTTTAAAAAATACAAATTTTAAAATTAAAAGTGTATATTCTCTATGAGAGCTTGTTACAGACTAGCTTAAAATCTAACTTAAGTCTACACAAAGGACTGCAAAATGCTAGTCCGCTAAAATGACAGACAAAACAAAAGTGGTCCGATAATGCGTGGGCAGTACGAGGAATATGCACTAAGCGTTGATAAGGACCGTACGCGGTGGAGTAGCGCCGTGCATAACTCCTCCCTCACCAAGTTCGAGATCATCCCTAGGATTATCTCGAATATTTTTCTTATATAGTTTTTTCTATCGGATACGACGTTTGAATATATCTAAGATGCCTGATATAAATAGAGGAGTAACATCTTATTTTATTATCTATTTCGAATTTATTTTTCGGATGGGGCATATAAATCTTTTATCGTCAATTTTTGGGATATAGAATACTAGCTGTACCCGCCGCTTCGCCCGCGTGGATACTGCCTTTCCCATGGGAATTCTATAAATTGCCGTCTTTATCCTTGTCAACATCATAAAGGGAACCCATAAACAAAATTCCAGCTTTCTAGGTTGAGCGCATGCGATAATACTCTTACAGTCCTATTTACTCCCTTTCCCTTTCGCAGTTCATTTATCCTTCCTCAATGATGACACAGGTGTTTCTTTTTGATTAACAATGAGGTATTATAATCTGTAGAACCCACCAAAACCTGTTTTGTCACTTTAATCCTTGGGGAGAATCAAATAAAGTTCGAAAATGACAAAGCCTTAGCTAATTATGTTTTTAATAAGAGGGAAGTGGTGAGACTTTGTTGAGCGTAGCAGATTTTTCTTAATAGACTCTACAGCTCAAGATAGATTGAAGAAAATAGGTTGTATTGAGTAACCTCATATGCTGTAGTGGATGTAAGTTCAGTAAGATGCTTAAAATTGTACATGTACAATAGTTATATATACAAATCTTTCAAGGAAGCTCTTTCTTATAAAAATCGGCTTACTTTTTAATTTTGATGTTTCACAATGGGTTTGGTTGTGGCAATATAAAACGCGACCTCATCCAGTGTAGTTGTGGCAATTGGAAAAAAAATACGGCATGAAAATATTTTTCATCTGGGGCGCCATTGCAAATGCGAATATTGCAATCATAGCTACCGACGCCTGGCTGGGTGCGAGTTAAAATTTCCACTTTTCACGAGTAACTAAAGCGGGGTACACAAGCGCAACTCGTTACGTAAAAAAATGAAAATTGAAGTGTGTTTTTTCGAACGTACCATTCACGTTTTCTATTATGTGCTAGTTTGGGAAATGCGGATTATTTTTCTGAAAGAAAAAAAAAAGAGAAAAAATTAATACCCCTCTTGAAAAAAGATTTTTCAAGAGGGGCCATTAAAAGATTTTTACAGGGTCGGCAACGCGCGAGTGACGCCCCCGGTGTTGCAAGCGTCCATAGGCTACGGTGACTGCTTACCATCAGGCGAGCCGTAAGCTTGTTTGCCACCTTAGTAGTATAAAAAAACGCACATTTACATCACATCGTTAGAGCTATTTACTTACTAATTTTAGAATAATGTTAAAGTTAGATTATTACATTTATGTATTTAGTAATAGTGTTCTATTATTTCCTTCCATAGTTACGGATCCCTAAAAATGATATTCTGTGATTTTTTCGTGCATAATCTATTAGGGGTGGTATACATAGACCAGGCTGATTGCTTACCATCGAGCACAAGCTCGTTTATCGTTG
This sequence comes from Endotricha flammealis, assembly GCA_905163395.2. NCBI lineage: Eukaryota > Metazoa > Arthropoda > Insecta > Lepidoptera > Pyralidae > Endotricha > Endotricha flammealis. The sequence goes on along the minus strand of LR990857.1, from coordinate 4,587,282 downwards.
ATTAACATGAAAATCTCTCGTGGTCGTTTATCGTTGATAAACCTGGTACGATGAATAAGCCCTAATTGCGTACAACATACAGTAAATATAGAGAAATTGTTCAAAACCGCTAACCGCAACCGTCGACAGTGAGCACTCGCCTAATCTAACTTTCCAGCGAAACGTGTTGACGTTTGAATTACGATATGTGTAGAAATAACTGGATTTTATTAGAAAATATTAAAGGAAAATGAAAATATTAAACAAAATCAGAAAAATCACTTGTGGCGATCTTTGTACTGGAGATCTTAGTGTTTAGATCTCTTTCCTTCCATCTTCCGATGACCACAACATAGCTTACTCCAAGTCACATGTAGTAAACATGAGTAGTTGAAAATTCAAGAATCTTTACGGTTACCTGAAAGTTAATACCAGCTTGACCCGACCCTCGAACGGCAGACGCATTAGATAACTTTCTACATTTTACGAAAGTCTCTGTAAAGTAGAGGGTTTGAATACGAGTAGGTATACTATTACCAGAGGGTAGACTTGTAGTCTATCTATCTATACTAATATTATAAAGAAGAAATATTTCATTGTTTGTTTGTTTGTTTGCATTGAATAGGCTCCGAAACTACTTACCGATTTCAAAAATTCTTTCACCAGTAGTAAGCTACATTATCAGGGAGTGACATAGGCTATTTAGCTTTTCCCGAAATTCAATGTGGTTCCCACGGGATCGGGTCTGGAACTTCACGCGGACGAAGTCGCGGGAAAAAAATCTAGTAGCTAATAAAACAAAATTACACTTACAACCAGTGTCTGCAACGCATTTTTAATGTTAATGTCTCATTAAATTATAGCTTTAACTGTCAAACTAAAAAGATATAGCTAGAAACTGGTTGCCAGTGCCGTATTAAAAAAATAAAGGAAATTAACGAACTGTCTATTTGTTCTTTATAAACAAGCACTGAAAATATTTTCTACGTACTTAAGTTTCGACGGCGTCGAGGCAGCTTTTTAAAAAATACAAATTTTTAAATTAAAAGTGTATATTCTCTATGAGAGCTTGTTACAGACTAGCTTAAAATCTAACTTAAGTCTACACAAAGGACTGCAAAATGCTAGTCCGCTAAAATGACAGGCAAAACAAAAGTGGTCCGATAATGCGTGGGCAGTACGAGGAATATGCACTAAGCGTTGATAAGGACCGTACGCGGTGGAGTAGCGCCGTGCATAACTCCTCCCTCACCAAGTTCGAGATCATCCCTAGGATTATCTCGAATATTTTTCTCATATAATTTTTTCCAAAACTTATATCTATAACATAGAGCTATGAAAACTAGAGCTAGAATTATCGCTACATTTCCTATACTAACACTTTTCACAACACCTTGTAGCTCTACACTATCACTGGTAACTTGCGAGCCACTTTTATGCACTAAATAGTTGAGAAGCTTAACATCGGTAAAGTTGATTTCATCCAGGTTGATGGGTTTTGGCAGCTCCGAAGTATCGTTTACCCTTGGTAACTGGATTAGTGGTATTTTATCTCCAAACATTTTGTTTCCTTCTGTAATATGCGTTTTCAGAATGACTCCTTGAATTTTCACAGAGCAATTATTGTTTATAGTCAAAAGGTAAGTTCCACAGATAGCCTCTTGGGTTATCTCTTCACCGCAGTGGTTGGTAAGTACAATTTCATTATTTGTATAAATTACCCAACGACCTGGTTGTACTGATTCTATTTTCACATCATTAATGACAACAGGAACAGGGTGGCAACTCGGCGTGCTGGTGGAAAACTGTAAAAGTTCAGTGACACAATCGTCTCTAGATAAAGGAGAGACGTTATCTTCGTAGCACAGGAACCGGTCTTCATCAATTTCAGGACATGACTGAGAGAGCGGCGTTACTTTCAACCCCTTCACAAGGACATATGGATATTTTGGAAGGATAATGGAAGTCTGACCTTTATTTTCATCAAAAATAGGCAATGGAATTAATTTATAATAAATGTAAATTTCATTTCTTATCAATGGAATATGCATAATAAACTTTATCTGATTTTGTTTGATATAGGCCTTTATCTCTGTGCAACTCTATTTTAACAATATTTTCGGCAGTGGCAGAAAACACTAGCTTATCACTATTTTCTATTTCCTTTAATATTAACAAAAATTCATCAGAATTAACAATAGATTGGTGTAATATTTTAATTTTACTAAAAGCAACTGCGGTTTCTATTTCATTAAGACGTATGTAGATTATTTGGAAATTGTGTAAAAATGTTGTGTAGATATGAAAACTTCATTAGCTGTTTCATCTAGTTTAGTTTTATTTAAGTAAAGATTTAACTCTCGTACGGTATTTCCGATTTCTATAAAGTTGCTTCTAGTAGAATTTGCAATTTTAGTGAAAGCATCCATCATTTCAGTGACAATGGTCATTTTAGCATTTAAGGAATCCTGTTTTGTTTTAATATTATTAATTGCTTCTTCATATCTCATAGCGTCATGACTATCCAGATTGCCAGTTATAGGTTTTATGAAAGATCCTAAGGGATTAAGCAAACCACGTTTAATTTTAGTTGAAGGAATTAATTGCTTATACTTCTCTATAGCTCTATACATAATATAATCAGTTTGTGACTCTACGTCGATAAAATCTGAATTAAAACTATTAATGCCTATATAACTATGAATATCATCCTTAAGGGCTACGTACCTATTTATATTTAACTCTATTTCTTCATAAATGTTTTCTAAATCTAAAACCTTAATTATAGTCCATTTGTCGTAGCTGACGAATGCTTGACCTTCCTTAACGGGAAGTAGTCCCGGATTCCTGTCAATCCGGTGCAGTAGAAGGGCCTGGCTTCGGATCATTTGGATGACCAGAAGTAACCACCTGTAGAGGGCGCTTAATGTCTTTAATAGGAACCTTAGTTTTACGATTTCGTGTAATTCATATAAATTCATAGAAATGTTATACCTATAGGTATAACATTTCTATGAATTAGCCTAACTTACTGAAAGCATCAATAATTGTAAGGTAAATTTTTTCTTCAATTGTGTAAGTATCGATAAACAATTCTTGGAATGGTCTAATCTGGGTCTGTGATAGCTGCAGTTCTGGTTTTAAAAGTTGACGCTCGTATTTCATTTTTTTTTTCGGCATATTTCACAAAAATTAATTGTCAATTATCAACTAGCAACAGTTTTATCCATACAGTTCCAATAAAACGTGTGTATGAGGTGAGCTAGAGTTTCTTTGACTTTCCTATGTGTGATGGCTAGTCCTACCTGTATGATACTTAATGACAATATGACGTTGCCCGTTTTCATCATCTACATTTACTACCCGTTTAGTACACTCGTAAAATTTTACAACGCCCTTTTTAAATAGAGTCGCGGTTATTTGTGAAAATTGCTTGTGGTGTAAATCACTCTGAAAATAAAAGAAATATTTAATTTTAGGTCTGGTGTATTTTTTAAGAAAATGTTTGATAAGATCGGGATTATCTTCAGGTAAGTGTACTTTTAATATTTTTTGTGATTTCCTAGATAAGTTTTTAACTGACATTTCATTTCTGTTCCAGGTGTATACGGGTATTTGGTTTGGCTTCGTGTCTACAGCTTCCTGCAAGATAAGTATACCTTCTGTCTCTGAGTGCATCGCGGAATGTATTGTATCTATGTCATCACTGTTTTGATTTTCAGATGCGGATACTGTGTTGCTATCTACTGATGGGATGGAATAAGGAGATCGTCGGCGTGGCCTTACTTCAATTATTGATTTTACTGAATCGTCGGAAGAAATTGATATAGGGGATGGAGAACGTGATCGATTATTATCAGCTTTCTCGTTTTGATAATTCGTAGGGACTTTCATCCTTGTTTCAGTTCGCGGTTCTGAAACTACCTGATATGGAGGTTTATAAATTATAGGTATCTGTGCGTTAGGCGTCTGTAAAACCCAATTTCTCATGTCTATGTTAGCTGCTAATTTTGTGAGGAGATCAGAACCTATGAGGCCGTCATATCTACCGTCTACGTCATACACATGAAATTTATGAGTAAGCGTACTCTTAAATGTTTTAAATAACGGAATACAAATTATTTTATCATGGGTGCTTTGAGCATGGGTACTAACAACGGTATAGGGTTCGTACTGCTTAAAGTTGTTAAAAAAATTGTTTGCTTTAGCTGGGCTAATAAATGATCTGCTACTTCCGGTGTCTACAAGGAATTTCGAATTAATTTCCGGTAACTCTATGTAAGGTAATTTAAGGGTACTATCGCAACAATTAAGGTTAATTATTTCACCTGAATGTCCTAGGCTGTTTGTGTGAAAATTTTTCAAAGTTGCGTTTTCACTATCAATCGCAATGTCAGGACTTTTAGCATAATCATAACTAGTAGAGTCCTCTACATAATCAATATGTGGTTCACTAACAGTGTAATTTAAATCATAATTATCTGGGTAATATTCGGAACTCGAGGGTGTTGGTTTACTATAAAGAGGTTGATTAGTAATCATATTTTGTCTTACAGGTGCGGTCCGCATAGAGACGTCTGTATCTTCATTCAGTATGGGCGGCGCTTGTTGGTTTTGGATGCCAAATTTAAATTGGTTGGGGTTAGGCTGTTGTTGAGGGATCCCAAATCTAAAACCGTTGTGCTGGAAGGGTGCACGGGGTTGTTGCATAGGATTAGGGTTGAAATTACGCTGAAGTGTATTCTGGTTTTGGGGTGGACCGCCAAATCGGTAACCTTGGAACGGCATGACTCTATTTGGTACAAAGTTTGGTTTAAAATTTACCTGTTCCTGATTTTGAGGAATACCAAATCTATAATTCTGCTGATTAGGCGTAAAATTAAAGTGACTACTGGCAAAAGGCCTTGAAAATGTTTGCGTAGTTGGACTTACAAACGGTCTTGGCTTAGTGTTCTTAGCTTTATATTGTTCTAAAAAGTTGACTTCCTCAGTTACTACACTTAGCGCATTTTCTAAACTAACACACTGTCTTAACCGCACTATACGTATCATATCCTCCGGTAAATTATATAAGAACACGTTTAACGCTGTGTTATTGTAAATGATCATTTTGGCCGCTTTAATTCCTTCATCTCGTAATATATTTACTTTTGCAAACAAAGAACTTTTAACATTCTGAACGCGGTGGCAAAACTGAATATATGATTCGCCATGTTTAATTTTTAAGCTTTCAAGCTCAATAGCAATGCACTCTTCAGAGCGCGGGTCGCCAAAATGTTGACAAAGGACTTCCTTAAGTTGTTCCCAATTCACTAAATTTGGATGTTCACTTAGTAGAGTCGCAGCTCTATCAATAAGCCTACTAGTTATGGAATGGAATAAATACATATTTTGATGGAAGTTTCCTTCCCTATAGAAAGCTCTATGGACATATTCACACTTAGATATAAACAAATTCAACAATTTTTCATCTCCATCATATTTGGGAATTATATTTAAAATTTCTCTAGGTATCATAGTTAGGTGTTCCATTTTTATTTATATTCTATTTATATATTTATTTAAATTTTTGTTTATATTTTATTTATATAAAATTAACAAGACTCGATTTTCGTAGTGATGTTACTAACTAATACTATTTATAATAACTAATTAATTACGAATACTACGACACTTGTATCATACAAAATCAGATAGACGTAATTTAATTAGGTCGACTATTTGGGGTCGGAAAATGTGGAAAAAACAGGGAATATGAAAAACAGGAGTGAAGAGGTCTACTCACGCGCTGCTCGATCCCATGTCTTCCTGTGAGTCTGCTCTGCTGCTCGAAGCTCTCTCCCGATGTAACACTGAGTTTATAGTGTAATCGCGTCTTCTATAAGTTATTTATTTGGTTCGAGGATACCCGAATCCGCGCTGAACCGAACTTGACGTAAAAAATCGATTTTCGGATTTTTACAAGCGTTAGCTCGGCAGCAGGATAACGACGGATATCCTACCGGCTGCGCCACTTAAGTTTCGACGGCGTCGAGGGAGCTTTTTAAAAAATACAAATTTTAAAATTAAAAGTGTATATTCTCTATGAGAGCTTGTTACAGACTAGCTTAAAATCTAACTTAAGTCTACACAAAGGACTGCAAAATGCTAGTCCGCTAAAATGACAGACAAAACAAAAGTGGTCCGATAATGCGTGGGCAGTACGAGGAATATGCACTAAGCGTTGATAAGGACCGTACGCGGTGGAGTAGCGCCGTGCATAACTACGTTGCTACTAAAAAAAAAACGGATTACAATAGTACTTCAAAATTTGCATAGGAACTGTAACGCGAACGAAACCACGGCTGATCCGTTACTTCGTTCAATACAATTTACATTATATTGGTCGTATAACTCAATTTACTGAGGTAAGAATAATATAAAAATAGTAGGTCAGTATAACAGTTTGTCACGCAACCTTTTTACAGCTTTTTAGCAATTTAATTGCTAAATATAACTAGTAAATTGAGCAATTTATATAGGCTTTATGAGCTCTTTAATTTGAATTAGGAAATTACAATTATTTACACTCAAAATAAACCTTAATTTATTTACCATTAAACTAATTCGCTGAACTGTTAAATTCAATATTAGTCTTTTGTTTATTAGACTATCAATTATTCAATACTAGGCCTTGGTTTCGCTCGCAGTAAAAAAATATTTTGAGAAAATCAAACCATAGCGTGATTTTTTGAAAAAGATCATCAGTGACATCTGTCAATTATTAGAGGATTTAAGGTACAGGTTTATTTAATTTCTTTCGATTCTTAAAGGTGCTCCTTCACCGGGAGCATTCGCGTGTAATGTAACGTTCAGTTTCGAGCATTTCATCAGTGAGGGAGGAGAACCGAGCATTACAATGCTCACCTTGTAATGATACAATGTGTTACTTTATGCGCGAATGCTCGTCAGTGAGGGAGGTAGTATTGTAATGTAATGCTCAAAGTCGAATCTAAAATGTTACATTACACGCGAATGATCGCGGTGAAGGAGCACCTTCAAAGACTAATTTTTTATAGTTAAAATCATAATTTTATGATAGAAAACGTTGACATGCAAAAGTATTTCTTTAAAATAAATGACTATATTATATTTTTAAGGACACCGAGCTTATTAAAAACTGAAACAAAAATTTTATTTAAAGAAATATTTTTCGTTTAACAAATAGTATTGTTGTTGTGTTAGTACTAATACATACGAATGCCACAGGAATTATACTAATCCTAATTGGCAATCAGCAATATATTTGCAAATGAATCAACCTATGTCTGCCGTCAGTTTTGGTAACGGTAAAATAACAGGCGCCTCTGTATAAAATGAGAGTCACTACTACTAATACATGATAATATTATAAACGATAAGAAATATTTGTGTATTTGTTATTTTATCATATAGATAAATGACGCAAATACATTACTATTTTTTTTAACCACCAAGTTTACAAACAAGCTTGCGTAACGGCCCGCCTACGCGTAAGCATCACCGTAGCTTATAGATGTTTGCAATACCGGGGGTATCACTCAGGAGTTGCTAACCCTCCCAACCCCCCCAAAGTGTAGCTTTGGAGACCTTAGTCACCGTAGGAATACAACATGGCCGAGACCAATGCTATTTGGCTACGATCTTCTATAAGGTACCTCTACCTTACCCAGACGGGCTGCCCCGATTTGAGCGGATTATCCGCTGTGCCCTACGTCTCTTAATATTGTCTATACATGATATTCCCAAATAAGCCGCTACGTCATATAAAGTAATTTTAAAGGAAATTATCTGAAGAATACATAGCAGAACATTGTGTAATTTTAAAAGATAGCTTGAGACAATGTGGAATTAAAATTAAAATGAGTTTCAGAATCTGGCAGTTAATTCATTAAATAGGTAGTGGTATGATCAATGTATGTACAATGTAAATATACAATACCTGTTACCCTGCTCTTCCCCTTTAGATACTTAGTATAAATTATAATATCAGGTAGATAAACAATATATTTTATTTTATTGTATTAATATTTATTAAAACATTAAAATGAAGTTAGGTTTAGGTTTTCTAGATATAAAATGTCTTTCTTTATGCTTGTCATGATAATCAATCTCCATTAGCTTTCCTTGAACTCGGCTCAAGCTCGCAACTACTAAAGCTCGTTGTTCACGATGCAATCTAAAAGTTGTAGAACTAGTCATAAACTACAGGTTATTTATATGAAATACTATAAATCTGAAGAGATCTTTTAATCTTTTACTAGCTGATGCTTGTGGTTTTACATACGAAATCTCTTTGTTTCTGATTCCGAAATGATATCATCATCATCAGCTTACATCGACCCACTGCTGGGTATAAGCCTCCTTGCGTCTGGTGTAGACGCCATCCTTCCCTATCCTGAGCCACCTCAATCCAGTTTCTCCCAGCAACCTGCCTTACATCGTGGACCCTGCTTTACTCCACCTTCCATCGTTCCTTCTAGCCAGAAGTCCCGCCCAGTTCCATTTTAGAGCCGCAACGCTGGAAACCACGTCGTGAACTTTCGTTCGACGTCGTATCTGAACATTGAGAACTCGATCTTGCAATTTGATGCCTAGCATGACTCGTGCCGAAATGATATACGGGGTAAAAACTATGCTAAGAGTTAATCCATGTTATAAAGCATCTGGCAAGCTTTCATGAAAATCTGTTCAGCCATTTTTACGTGAATGAAAACATCTACATAATTGTACAAAATTTTGCGTCTATAATATTTTTTAAGATTTGAAATTATCTCTGAAATATACTCAATTTTAAAATTTCAAAAGAAAAATTTCACCTTCCGCTCTAGGTGGGATTCGAACCCACGTCCTCTCGATATCCGGCCGAGTGGTTAGTTTTACCGTAACAACTAATAAAAAACAATCACTGAATTTGATCTCGAGGAAGTTATAGGCTATTAGAAATACTAAATTGGGTGGCTAAATGAAAATTAACGTAAACATAATGAAATAATGGCTTAAATTATGTTGTGGTCAGGCAAAATTACCCATCGATAATTTGGCCACTGGGTCTGCTAATGCAATGCGGTTTATATTGATTAAAGCCATTATACCGCCAATATATAGCGAGTTTAAAGGACAAATACACATAAAATGCACAGTGCAGATCCAGAGGACGATCTCCTCTGCGCTGGATCGACCAACTAGGTTACTCTGCATAGCAATCGCGATTTCAATTCTGTATAATTTAAAATGCAAAATTAACAGCAAATCCTAATTCTTACCCTTAAAATTTTATACTTTACTAACTATTTGGTTAGCATACAATCCGATTTCATTTAGTTTAGTATTTAGTTAGCGCTAGTTTAGCTGTAAAGAGTACCTAAAATTAAAAATCTAAATGCGATCGTGCGAAATTATCTTCAAGAGTAAGGGGGCTGATCATGTCTCTGACCCAGGAATCTTTCAATGAATGCGCAAGACAAGCTTCCACCAGATATAGATAGAGAAACGGTAGTGAGACATTACAGACACGTGTGCCACGAGTGCCACGACTACTCTGTCAAGAGTACACGACTGAGAAGAGACACATATTGCAATATGAATACTATTGATAAAAAAAATCTAGTAAATCCATTTATACTATATAAACAATATTTTACCCGGGCCGTAAATATAATTAATACATATTTAGAAATCTATTATATTTACGGCCTGGGTCAGCACTTTCCTTTGTTGACTGTACACTCTGTACAGTCCAAAAATTATGAAAAACAAAATGGGTTTGCAACGCGTGAATGGTACCCCCGGCATTGCAAGGCTACGGTGATGTTTACCATCAGGCGGGCCGTATACTTGATTGCCACCTTTGTGGCATAAAAAAAATAAAGAAGTAACCAAGGCCTTAATGTTTACGGCCTTGGTTACTTCATCCATATTACTTTTTTTTTAATTCAACTTCTAAATACCTACTGCATAAAGAAATTTATTCAACAATAGTATTTATAATGTATTATGTAATTAAACAGTTTCATAACATTATGTTAATAAAAAAATAAAAATATTCGTATTTGGTTTTCATCCCAAGTTACATCTTTCTTTTGTTGACTGCACCAAACAACTTATAACACCCATTTTTTCGTCGGGGTTTAAAAATATTGGTCTCCTACATTCAAAAACGCTCGCTCGCCTTTTTCGAGCTTTTAATAAGTATTCATTTGACTCTCTCTATGTGAATGAACCTTTTCCACTCGTAGTTAAGTACTTACAGCCCCCATTATCTTACAGTTCACTCTTATAAAAAGTCTCTTCAGTCGAATTTTTCGCCTATTCATAACGGATTCCAACTGAATACGGACTCACAGTAAAGTTAGTAAATACTCGTAAAAATTTGAATTCTTTCAACTTGTTTGGGTGTGGTTAAATTATTTTTGTTAAATATTAATGTTGAAAAGAGAAAATACTTTTTCGTTTCTAATGGTTATCTTAAAAAAATATCAGTCTAACCAATTTGGAAAATCTTTAATAAAATCATAAGCTACATTATTCCTCCCTTAGTAACTATTAAATGCTGAAACTAATTTTAAATGAACTTATAAATTGTTAGTAATTATATTAAAAATATTTAGTTTATTTTGTTTGTTACGCCATATAACCACAGTTTACTATAATAGAATGGTTGTAATGAATAAAACAACAATATTTAATTATATTTTAATTTTATTAAACCGAAATTAAATAAATACATCTTTACATTAAATTTCAGTATTAGAATTAGATTACCTACGATTACACTTAAATAATAAATGTGACTGTAAACCCAGGCTCACACGGCAATAATGGTTATATCCACAATACGCTTTAAAATAATATCCATTGAGTATATTTACTGATCCATAAAATGTTCATGACGTCACTAACATAGTATATATTATAATTCATAAACCATTATTGCTGAAAGGGTTACAATCATTGATTATATTTGGAAGGTACATATTCTTAAGAGCGTTGACTTCAAGCCGGTAATTGCATTTATTGGAGCAGAAGGCAGGCACCAACTGCACCAATCGATCGTCACTAACACGCTAAAAGTTATCAAGGTTTGACGGATTCAATGCTCGGGAATGTATACTTATAAGTACGAAGAGTGACATGAAACATGATTACTAAATTATCGTTATCCAAAATACAAGCTTATATTAACCATGAAATCTGTGTATTGATAAATCAGAGGCCAATGTCAAAAACTATTTCGATATTTTACTAAATCAGAGTTACTAAACTATAATAAAATGACCCAGTAACTTTATCTAGACCTCTATACTTTCGCCATTTCTTTGACGAGTAATTTTTCTTTTGTTTCCTAAATTGTAGTGGCTTTAAAGAGTAGATTAGTAGACACAAATCGTTTATTATTGTATTGACTCTTTGACTAGAGAAGATGCAGAGGCTTTACCATAGATTTAGTATATACTAGCGTACCTATAGATCGGCTTCGGCGGAGACCAAAAACGAAATACACTAGTGTCGTGGAATGTACATGAGTGCAAGCAAGATATATAATTTTGTGGATTTTCCTTTTAGTTTGAGTTACATCCAGGCACTGCATAGGTAACCATATTTAATCACGTCGAATTAACACCAAAACTACACTTAAAAACCATAAATTTTGTAAAAATAAGTGGGATTTGTTTTAACATGACTGATGTTAGGGCGATACAAGCCCATAGCGAGTAAAGGAAAAATGGTCTTGTCTATCTGTCTCGCTCTAAAAAACGCGTATGCTATGATCTATCTCTTTTGCATTGTCAATCTTCTTACGCTAGTAAGTTATAATAAATCTATGGGCCTAACTGTCTAAATAAACGTACCTACCTATAAGTTAGCTATGGGTGTGAGATTTTATAGCAATGTATATTTTGTTTTATAACGTTAGTAACTTATCAATCAAGTAACCTTTTGACCGCTAGTTGTTAAAGAAAGTGAACTTAGGGATTTTTATTTGCTATGTGGCAATATTAAGTGATTTCTAATTGGTGCCTCAAAGACGGGCCCCCGATTTCTATTCCAAAATTTCTTTAGACCACTTCAAAGTTAATAACGAGGTACTCTACGTTTAATTATTGACGACTAATAATATTTTGGTTCGATATATACTATGATGCGAAATCGTTTATATTCATTCATACACAAACAAGTTTACTGAGAATCTAAATCCAAAGCACAAGCTGACAAGCGGTGATATAAACGATTTTGACGAACTCTTTCGTTTCATTTCATAAAACAGTTTACATTGTATCGAAATTAGGTACAGAGGATAATAATTAATAGTATTATTAAGTAATACATAATTATTACAGAATAGTTATATAGAAACTTGCATTTTGGCTTAATGAACGTGTATCACATGCATACCAATATGATAACAGTAGATATAAGAAACAACACACACCATTGAATAGACAAAGATAAAATACTTATTATTAAAATTTCTTAAATTTATGTGATATGCAATATCATTGGTTTGTGGTCTTCATACAAGACCACCATCAAGCCGATATGTTTCATGCTGGTTCCCATTTCTTACAATTATTATACATAATTATATCTGAATATATAAAGTAAAATTTCATCAACAACAAATATAGACGACAAAATTTGTCAAAGTAAATAAGACTATTTTTTAAAGACAATTGTGTACATAATAGTATTAAAAAGTTGAAACACGTAACTTTTTTATTTTCAAGGATAAATACAATTTTTTTTTTACTCATATAACAAAGTGTGTTTTGAATATAAAATATTATTGAATTAGAATAATAATTGAAATAGGTATCTCTAAAGATTTTATTTACGATATAAATCGTCACATCTACACTAATATTATAAAGAGGGAAGATTTATATTTTTGTGTATGTGTGTGTGTTTGTTATTAATAAACTAAAAAACTACTAAACCGATTTCAAAAATTATTTCACCGTTGAAAAGGTACGTTACCCCCGGGTCACATAGGCTTACATTATATTTTCAAAAACATTTGGGATCTTAGTGCAACCCATGCAAAGCCGGGGCGGCGGTCCTCGAGTATCATATTGGATACCAATTGTTTTTATTTCATTGGTGGAACTTTATCTAAGCTTTTGATAATAATACATCAAATTTTACTTTATATATTAACAAGATTACTATGTAGATATATCTATTATGTATACGTGCTCCCTGGAGTATAGTAGCCTTATTTTAACTTGCGTCAGATATTATGTTAGAAGCATAAATATAACACGACATATAGGTAACATTGATAATAGAAAAATTACCATTAATAATGTGAATCTACTTTAATAAACGCCAAGACTCCTATTAATAAACTAAACGTCAGTCAAAAAACGAATAAAAACTTGTCTTTTGTCCTTTTCACACTTCACTATAATTTTCTTCAAAAAATGACAGTGACAACCATGAAAAAGATACTAAAGTCTTCTTCATGGTGACAGACAACAGAGGGTTTAACGTAAGGGCATGTTTAAACGAGGCGAATGTTACCGCGCGGCCACGCGTTTCGTCGCTAAACTTTATTGGAGCTGAATAATATCGAAATTTAGATATTTCCGAATTGTCTATTGTTGAAATTAAGCTGTATCGAAGTTATATATTGTCGACATTAAATGTTGTCGTAATACGGTTGGTCGAAACTCAAAATTTCAGGTGAAATCTAATTTCGATAACGTGTAAGTTTTAAAATCTAATCTCACACGCTGTCTTGTTCATTTTACATTTTGGATGAGCGAGATAGCACGTGAGATCGACATTTTTATTATAGTTTCTGAACTCTAATAGATAGAAATAATTTAATAGATAAAATAGATTCGCATGTTTTAGATAAACTTTGGTGATTCTTTGTTTATTAATAAGAGTCTTGACGTATGTAAGACTTAACTTATCAGGTTGTTCGACTCCGATTTTACTGATACGAGTATTTTAAAGTTAACATTTATATATTAAAACGTGCATTATATTGCATGTATATTGTGCAACTACTGACAACAATGATTATATAATAACGAAGAAATATGTTTTTTTTAATGTGTAACATATAACGTAAATAGAATACGAATAACGCATTCTATCTCGCGTCTTACGCCATATTACACATTTTTTTATAATATACAATATAATTAAATATTTTTTACATTCACACTTTGGAATAAATTAAAGGGTTGGTCATCCCAAGATACAAGTCATCGTTAGAGCCAATTCTCCATAAATTGTGTATAAATATTTCTTATAAGTTAATTCAGACTAAAAGATATGTTTTTGGTTACGTTCTTATCACTCAATAATTTTGATTATGGCATACTTATGTAATCCCCACCTTTAAGCTCAAAAATTTGTCACACAGATCATTTCTCAAAAGATTTTTTTATACAAGTCATGTCTTTTAAATTTCATGCATTTTTTCTTTCGTACCTTTTTGGAGGCAATGAACAATTTAGTTTTTTTATATTGCAAAACAATTAATAATTTGCCAACAATGTCTAAAGTCACATTTATTACTAACTACTTAATATTCATGAAAAATTTTACAGCAAATGTAATTACAATATAGCCTATAAAATAATACAAATCAACCGAAAACGTAACAGTATCTATTTAAAAATCTAATATTTCAGTAATGCTTTTAATATATTGTAGAATGCAAATGAGTATTTACGAAGAAATTATAGAGACACCTGGATTACTTCGTGATTAATTAATTTTCGAGACAACTACAGCGTTGATGTATTAACAGCATAATTCGACAAATTTTTATCTAACACTTATCTACCTATGCCTAATCTACATCAAATCGAACATTTAATGGGTTCTAGTATTTAATTTCGAGTAATACGTACTTAAAATAATAAAATAAACCGTTTATAACCGAGCTTTATACTACACTATTCTTACTCATGTTGATAGACTGAATGATGATTGTGAGTATTCTTGAGTTTTCAGACTTTTAACGGTTCCTTAATGCTGAGCTTAATAGCTTTAAACTTTATTAATAGGGTCATATTATTATGGAACCTTCTTCAAAAAACGAACAAAATTTCCATTCAGTCTATACGAGTCCATATCGCCACCATTCTCAAAAAAACTGCTCAAGACGACAGAAATTCTTTGTAAAGATTGAATACAGGCAAAAAATATTCATTAAAAAAATCTAACCCTAAAATAAATGGAATACAACATTATCATAGAAATATTTCTAAAATAAAATTCAGGATATAGTTTCGCAGAAGTAGAATGCTCCAAACAACATTATTTCAACGATAAAGACAATATAGATAGGTATAAATCGTTCATAAATATAGCATAAAAACACCTCCACCCATTTCTTACACGATAGATATAATAATATTTTTATAATAGTCAACATCGTAAATGCATAAAAGCTTACTATAATTTTACATTCGTAAAGGCAGGGGTAAATTATAAAAAATATTAAAATTTATGTCGAGGGCGTTCCAAATACTCAAATAAAACCTGTCTGTGCTCAAACTTTTAGCTCACGTAATCACAATTATACACAAGTTTGCGATTGAATGCGTCACAGCGCTCAAATTGAATTCACTACAATCATTGAAACAATGGATCATTTCTCCAGTGATACATATTCGAGAATGCCGAACCGATGTCAAGTTGTTGCCTACAGCTTGGTACATACACTATAGTAAGGCATATAAGAAGTTGTCTAACTAGTAAAAATACCGTATCACTAACTTACTCGACATTTACCGCCATCTTTACTTATCAAGCTACCGCTCCAAAATACTACTAAATTTGTTTTTTTATCAGCCCAAAATTGATATGTATCGTAGTTTATTGCACAAATTCATCACGTTACAAAACTTTGAACTGAACTTACCTGGCGAAGGTTTACGTTGGGCTATCCGGCCACAGCTAGCCCACGAGAATCTTCACCTTGAACTAAGGAGGGTAAACTTAAGGATAGTTGATGAAAGACATCTAGAGCAGCCTGGAGATTACTACGAGGGTAGTAGTCGCTATGGCAGGGCAAGTCGATGATGCGCTAGAGGTCCGCCCATACGCTGGTTTCCTCTTGCAATTCATCTTTTCGAGAGGCATTTTGGCGACGCTGTACTCCCGATGCTCACTCACCATCATACACACAGTACGTTTCTTTTGCATCATTTCGTCGTCTCTGTCTCGAAGGCCTGCTAACCAAGCTTCATACCACGCCAGTTCACAGTCGCATATTAGAGGGTTGTCTGAAAGAATACAATTTTTTATAGCCGTTTGTGACCGAACTTTCTTTAAGAGTGCATAGTCTCTTTTATTGTTACTAACATTCCTATTTGTTTTGATCGATAGAAACTTACCCATAATATCAACGACACGGAGCGTATCCAATATTGGTTCCATTATTTCTTCGGGTATATGTTGCAGCTTATTATTTTGTAAGTTGAGTGTCTCCAATGAATTCAAGTTATCAAAGCCCATTGTAGGAAGCTGGTGCACCCTGCACAATACGTAAAGTATTAAAACGTAGAACATACTCACATAAGACAATGTTACATTAAAACTTTGTAGAACGAACAAAGTTCTCCTTAGCAGCGGTAACTAAGTTTCCAGTAAGGAAGAAGTACAAAAGCACGCTATACCTTCATTGAAAGTAAACGATGCCAAAGTAATTTGCAAACTAATCGATCAAATAAGTTTATCAATTTCAATTTGACTTAGTAAATTCTAGGAACTCTCAGGAACATTTAAAATCTTGTTAAATGTAAGAAACAGTTCTACTTAGAAAACTGTTCTCTTCGTCTTAGATTAGCCCTGATATCATGTTTTTTGATGTAGAAGCTTGCTAGAGATTCTTTATTTTACAATCTGTTAGAATTTAATTGTTGTATGAACAATATAGATAAACATCATGAATTGCAATTTTCATCATCATCATCTCAGCCACAAGAAGTCCACTGCTGGACATAGGCCTCCCCCAAACGGCTCCAATGTGACCTGCTGGCAGCGGCCTGCATCCAGCAGCTTCCTACGACTTGCTTCCTTTAGGTCGTCTGACCACTTTGTAAGCGGAATTGCAATATTGATAGCTTACAAATATTTAATGCAAATGAACGAACTCTTCATTCATTTTGTAATTTGATTCCAGTAAGCAATTTACTCAAAACTCGACTTAGCTAGTAGGTAATAGTTACAAAACTTACATGTTCTTTTGCAAATTCAAAAATGTGATGGAATCTCCATATCCAGTGAATGCATCTTCGCTTATATAAGTGATGTTATTTGACCGTAAGTCTAGATGACGGAGACGATGTAAGGGTCGAAGGGCTTCTGATGGTATTTCATGCAATCGATTGTCTCCAAGCCGAAGGTATTGCAGGTTTTCTGAAACAATTAATGTTGATATTTTCACCATAGCAAAGTTGATACAACTTAGCTACTATTAGTGTATACGCTTTTAGTAGTGGCCTAATTAAACACAACTAAGGCTAATGGGTCGTAAATGGGCTTAAGACTGCACAGAATACCACCGTCTTAAAAATATTAACTTTTTAACACAAGTTTAATATTATACATATCTAATAACACTGAAAAAATATGTAAAATATAACTAAACAACGTGCTTGTGAAGGCCTCCTGTCTGAGTAAACGATTTCATTTTCATTTCATATAGTCCAGTTATGATTACCATATTTCACTTACCTTCTAGTCCAGCGAATGCCTTTTCATCAATCCTTTGTATTTGATTACCTTCCAATTCCAGTGAATTAAGGAAGATCAGATGCGAGAATACCTGAGAGGGTACTTCGCGCAATTGATTATGAGCCAAACCTAGGGAATCTAGGCTACGCAAACCTGCAAAAATTAGGAACGTAAAATAATAATAAAGTTTCTTTAATGATTTAGAGGTGAATATTGACTTTTAGATGGAGATAATATATTATTTATGAGCAAAATACACAATAAAGAACAATTTTATGTATTTTAGTATTATATTATATTTGGTTTCCTTTGTAATAAAATGTACTAAAAGGTATATTCCAAGAAATAAAGCTGGTCACGTAAACAATGAAAACTTTTAAACTAGTTTCAGTTTCAAATTGTTTAACCGACCTCTTAAAACTAAAACCTAGTTTTACTATGAAATTCGTACCTGCAAAATCTCCTTCCGAAATCGAAACTATACGATTCTCTTGCATTTCAAGTTTTTTTAAGTTTTCGAGCAAAGCGAGGGCCTTTTGTGGGACAGCCGTCAGGTCGTTCCCGCCGAGGTTGAGCCGCTTCAACTTCCTTTAAACGAGATAAGCCATGTTGGAAATAAGGTCGTATGTTTACATAAGAATATTTTTCAGGAGTTAGCTATTACAGGAGACGAGAGCAATTCACCGGAATACTCTGTAATTTATTCGTCGAACTTTCCGGGCACCCGACAATAATTTTCGATGTACGGACTCCGTGCTATTTCGCCCGTCATTTAACTCGCCGTTAACCAGAGCGTTGGACGTAATTCTACCCCTACGTTATACGTTGTCACGGTTCCACAATTCTGGTCAACATTGTTGTTTTATGTTACTTATAAAATTGGTGTGAGTGAACACAATTTGGTAATAATTACATATGTACAATGTGTTGGTGTCAATTATTTTTCACTTCGATATATTTATTTTGATATTGTTTTCAGTTTTATTTTTTCACGCTTTTTAAACTTTTTTATTAAATACTTAGTACGATATTAATACTATTGATAAATGATGAAATTTTGGGTACATTCTTTCAAGCAATATTTAGAGAATTTGAATTATATTTACAGCCCTGGATAGCTCTTCTATTTATTAACTTTGCAAGTAAGATACAGATACAATCAAACAGCACAAAATGTTCACAGATTTTCATTACAAAATAGAAGACAAGGCAGGCACGTAATCGGCTTATTTCATCACCTGTGGAGACAATATAAGCTGAACATTTATCTAAAGTATCTAAGTACGTAATTCCCGAAGCGGGTACCATGCCCCCACCAAACGGATTAAACTTAGGGGGTAATCCCATAATGCATAATTAATCATTGTTGACGTAGTTTGGTTATCCTAATTTAAGATGGGGTACACCAAAGCAATTATTACAAATAATCAGCAATAGTTCATAAAGGGTTTTAAGGAAGTTTTTAATGGGTCGAATTCGTAAGTGTAAGTTTTATGAAGGCTTCCTTTCTAAAAGTAACTGCTTCACCATCGTTTAATATGTTCTGAACGGCGGACGCGTCGCCGGCTTATTTTTTCATATTCAGGTGCCTCAAATACCGTTGCACAATTGGCTAGTTAGAGTAGTTGGCCTACTCTAACTAACCAATTGTGGGTTATGGCCGCAATGATGGGTTAATTCCTTTGACTTTTTCTAATCACATTGTCTTATAAACAGTTCTTGATAACTGCAAATTGTACAAAGCTACACTTGAGAAAAATTCAACCGTCCTATCCCTTCCCTTATTATTTTCTCTTCTCCCTATTTTTATTACCTATAGGATGGAAACACATCCAATACTCCTGGGGTTGAAGTTGTAATTGCTTTAATGAGTTATCACAAAGAGAACAGTATGCCGTTAAAAATACCTTTAAATAACTTTCTGAGAAATTCTCAACACTTCACACAAATCGAGTTCAGCAGAACTGGAAACACAAAGAACAAAAGTTTGTAAATTCCAACTCGTATAACGAATCACTGAACATATTGATTTGTGTCGTTGTTCTCTTTATGCAATATATTGAAAAAAGTGCCCGATTTTATTAGATATGTACTAAAAATCAATGTTTGCTAATTAAATGTAAATTGCCACATAATACAATGCGACGACAAACAATGTAAGCATTCATAATTTTTTTTTATACTTATGGCCATTTTGCATTTTTTTTCGGTGTCAATGCACAACACACATCTGACACTATTTTGCATATAATTTTGTAATGGATAGTTTCGTTTCTCGTATAAAAAACATTTAACTTTAAATATATCTATATATATAAAAGAGAAAATCACTGACTGATTCATCACGAAATCTGCGAAACTACAAGTGCCAGGAGTCTCAAATTTTGCATGGGGGTTCCTTTTGGGGCGTAGGTGCTCACTAAGAAAGGATTTTTGGAAATTCATCCCCTAAGGAGGTAAAACGGGGGTGCAAAGATAGTATGAAATTTTGCCGTTTTTGAAGTTATTTGAATGAAATTCAGCATGAAGGTTCTTTACTGAAAAGCATGAAACATGAGTAAAATATTTTTTTCAAAATTCATCCTTTAGGGGGTTAAACGGGGGTGCAAAGATAGTATGAAATTTTGCCGTTTTTGAAGTTATTCGAATGAAATTCAGCATGAAGGTTCTTTATTGAAAGGCATGAAACACGAGTAAAATATTTTTCTCAAAAAACATCCCCTATGGGGTTAAACGGGGGCGCAAAGTTAGTATGAAACTTTGCCGTTTTTAAAGTTATTTATATGAAATTCAGCATTAAGGTTCTTTATTGAAAGGCATGAAACACGAGTAAAATATTTTTCTCAAAAATCATCCCTTAGGTTAGGGGGTTAAACGGGGGTGCAAAGTTAGTATGAAACTTAGCCGTTTTTGAAGTTATTCGAATGAAATTCAGCATGAAGGTTCTTTGCTGAAAGGCATGAAACACGAGTAAATTTTTTTTTTCATAATTCATCCCTTAGGGGGTTAAACGGGGTGCAAAGTTAGTATGAAACTAGCCGTTTTTGAAGTTATTCGAATGAAATTCAGCATGAAGGTTCTTTGCTGAAAGGCATGAAACATGAGTAAAATATTTTTCCCAAAAATCATCCAGTAAGGGCGGTAAAACGAGGATGCAAAGTTAGTACCTATATAAAAGAGAAAATCACTGACTGATTCATCACGACATCTCCAAAACTACGTGCCAGGAGTCTCAAATTTTGCATGGGGGTTCCTTTTCGGGCGTAGGTACTCACTAAGAAAGGATTTTTTTAAATTCTCACGGGAAAGGGAGAAATAGGACTGCAAGTGTATTTTCGCAGGCGCTCAACCTAGAAAGCTGAAATTTTGTATAGAGGTTCCCTTTATGATGTTGACAAGGATAAAGTTGGGGTTTTTTTTAATTCCCACGGGAACGAAATTATTGGCATTTTCGCTTGACCGCGGGTAACAGCTATTAAAATAATAAAACAACAGGATTTTGTACACAGTAGGTAGCCAAACAGCGGCGAGCAAATAGACAATGAGCAATGAAGAACACTGACGTCTCGGGGAAGACTACAGTAATAGGAGACTGTTAAATCCGTCTATACGATTTAATTAGTCACAAAGTCACAAGTCCAATTCCACGCGGGCGAAGCCGCGGGCACAGCTAGTTTTGAATATAATGTGATAAAAATAAATAAAAACACAAGGATCTAACATTATTAACGAAAATAATAATAATAATAATAATAATTAATTTCTGGTATAAAAAATTCAATAAACTACACGATAGATTGGCTAAGATAATTACAGACCTAATAAATGGAAACAGTGAATTGCCACAGTTTCTCACTACTGGAATTACATATATGCTACCAAAAAGTAATAAAACCAATGATCCCTCTCAATATAGACCTATAACTTGCCTACCCACCTTATACAAAATAATTACGTCCTGTGTAACAAATAAAATTAATAGCCACATAGAAAAATATAATATACTAGCCGAGGAACAAAAGGGATGCAGGCGGAGCCACAGAGGGTGTAAAGAACAACTTATAATTGATTCCACAGTATTGAAACATGCTCATACAAATAATAGAAATATTAGCTTAACCTATATCGACTACAAAAAAGCATTCGATAGTGTACCGCACTCGTGGTTAATACGCATAATGCAAATTTATAAAATTAACAGTAATATTGTTTCATTCTTGGAGAGTGCCATGGCCAATTGGAAAACGACAATTTCATTAACTTTAAATAACAGCACGACTGATGTAAGTAACGTGAAGATTGAAAATGGTATTTTCCAGGGAGATTCATTAAGCCCACTGTGGTTCTGCTTGGCCCTGAATCCTCTGTCCACTCTCTTAAATGCCACAAATAAAAGATATAAACTAAACTCAGAAACTAAAATAAATCATTTAATGTACATGGACGACATTAAGTTGTTCACAAAAACCGAAAAGGAAATGAAAGACTTAGTAAAAATTACATCAAAATTTAGTGAAGACATAAATATGTCATTTGGATTAGATAAATGTAAAACAATAAATATAAAGAAGGGGAAGTTGACAGGAGAAAATTGTGATACTGATGATGAAATACATATTGAACATTTAGAGGTAACTGAAACATACAAATATTTAGGCATAAAGCAGGCAAAAAACATAAACCATACACAAATAAAAAAAGAATTAGTTAACGAATATACTAGTAGATTAAAAAAGATTTGTAAAAAACAATTATATGCCAAAAATTTATTTAAAGCTATTAACACCTTTGCAGTACCTATATTAACCTATTCATTTGGAGTAATTAAATGGAGTTTATCAGACATTCATCGTATAGAAATAAAAACCAGAACCATACTAACTAAACATAAATACTTACATCCTAAAAGCGCGATAGAAAGAATGACCGTTAAAAGAAACAAAGGTGGAAGGGGTTTCATAGATTTAAAAGCTCTATTTGAGGGACAAATTAAAAATCTTAGAGATTTCTTCTATTCAAAAGCTCAATCTAGCATTATACATTCGGCAATCGTTAATTTAGATAATAGCTATACACCCTTAGATCTGCAAAATAAACATAAAACTTACAAGACTATAGAGGAGAGACAGAAGGAAAAACACGAAACATGGAAAAGTAAAGTTTTACACGGAAGACACGTAAACGACTTAGAACAAGCACACGTTGATGTAGAAGCCTCAAATAAGTGGCTTAAATTGGGTACTCTATATCCAGAAACAGAAGGTTTTATGTTGGCTATTCAGGACCAGGTGATAAACACAAGATATTAAAAAAAACATATCATTAAAGACCCAAACATAGTATCCGACATGTGTAGAAAATGCCAAAGACAACCAGAAACTATCCAGCACATCACTAGCGCATGCCCCAACCTTACACAGACAGATTATACACATCGCCACAACCAAATAGCAAATATCATACATCAAAATTTAGCCATCAAACATCAACTCACTACAGAAAACCAACAACCCTACTATCAATACACTCCTAAGCCTGTGCTTGAGAGCACCAGCCACAAGATGTACTTTGATCGAGCTATTTTAACCGATAAAACCATCCACAATAATAGACCTGATATAACACTCCTAGACAAAGATAATAAAACCGCTTACTTAGTTGACATAGCTGTGCCCAATACTCACAACATTCAAAAAACAATAGCTGAAAAGATCCATAAATACACCGAATTGAAAGAAGAAGTTTTAAGAATCTGGAATCTCGACAAAGTATACATTGTTCCGCTGGTGCTTTCGAGTACAGGGATAATCCCTAAATCTTACCACCAGAGTATAAAATTGTTAGGCTTGCCTGAAAATTTATACATATTAGCCCAAAAAGCCGCAATCTTAAATACTTGTCGAATAGTCCGCAAATTCTTATCTGACGATACCAACAACACAGACAACTAAGGTTACTTGGTGTTTGACCCGTAACCTTAGTTCACTTTACCAAAATGTTGTCATTTTGAGAAAAAATATAAAAATCCAAATAATAATAAATATATAGGGACAATTCATACAGATTGAGCTAGCCCCAAAGTAAGTTCGAAACTTGTGTTATGGGATACTAACCCAACGATATTATATTTTATAACAAATACATATATAGTTAAACATTCAAGACCCGAGGCCAATCAGAAAAAGTTCGTTTTTCATCATGACCCGACCGGGGATCGAACCCGGGACCTCCTGGGTAGCGGTCTGGCGTGGTAACCATTACGCCACGGAGGTCGTCGTCGTATTAACGAAAATAGTTTATGATACGGCTACAAACGGTCACAATAAGACGAATTTGGAATAAGGGCCTCGGAAAATGTCAGTGGATGAACGATGGATATGGCTTAGGACGACCCTTTACGTCAATCAATTTGTAGTTGATATTTTCTTAAAAGCTATAAAAACAAAGGTTACATAGCCTTAGAATCACTAACCCCTTTTTTGTCTTAACTTATTTAATACTAGCTGTTACCCGCGGCTCCGCCCGCGTGGTCAAGGAAAAATGTCAATAATTTTTCCCACAGTAATCTTTTTATCCCGTGAGAAAAAAGTAGCCTATGTAACTTCAGACTTTAAACTATCCCCAATAAAAATTTCATATCAATCCGTTCATTACTTTCGACGTGAAGAGAGGACAAACAAACAAACAAAGACACTTTTACATTTATAATATTAGTATGGATAGTTCCCAAGATTTTTCAGTCGTAAGATAACTGAATATTTTTTAAAGAACTTTGTATAATATTATGATGTACATGCAAAGTTCTGCATAAAACCACTTATATCTCTCACTATACTTGGTCTCCCACCAGGAACAATATAATGTCATTTTTTTATATACCACAAAGTTGGCAAACAAGCATATGGCCCGCCTGATGGTAAGCATCAGCGTAGCCCATACACGCTTGCAATACCGGGAGTATCACTCACGCGTTGCCAACCCTCCCCCCAAGTGGAGCTCTGGAGACTCACCGTAGGAACACAACATGGCCGAGACCAATGCTATTTGGCTACGATCTTATCTATACAAGTATATAATATAATAATAGATTAGTTTAAATATAATCCATTAAAAATGCAAAAATATCTTCCTCGTTTAGTAAAAATATTGTATAGTTAAACTATGTATCTATCTACATATGCTATCTCTATTTTGTAACTTACAAACTAAATTTACACTACATCACACATTGTATTCCGGCATAGTCTACGAGATTCTGAGGAACGAGTTTACAGAATGTTTTATGAAAAATAAAATCCTTACTTCTCTAGTCCTTTGAATGCCTCGGCGTCAACAACAGATATCTTGTTCTCGTATAAAGTCAGGATTTCCAGTGTGTCGAGGCCCATAAAGGCTCTATTATGTACTGCAGTCACCTACAAGGATACACACGGATAAGTTACATACAATATAACATGCTACAGGTATGTAGGCATGCAATAAAAGTAGAGGGAACAATGTAGAGGACATTTTTTGTTTTAAAAGAGTAAAACAATCCTTATTAATATAAAGGCGAAGGTATGTAAGAATGGATGTACAGATGTTTGTTACTCTTTCGCGCAAAAACAGGTGGAGAGATTTGTTTGAAATTTAGTACTGGTTTATAACGGATAACACATTTGTAATTTGTTCAAAATTGTAATCAAGTTTATGTATAAAAAATTTAAGTTATAAATAAAATTACAATAGTTTTGTTAAAAATAGATATAAGTTCATAACAAATATATAAAGGGAATGGTTATTTGTGGCGAAAATTACCATACTAATGACATCCCCATATCGTGTTCCCCGCACTTAAGTAGCGTCATTAGGCTACATTATTTGTCAAGTCGCAATGTCAACGATAAATTTCGAAATTCTTTCTACGCAATAGCCACTAGTAACTAATGTGTTTTGTATCTATAAAACTGATTGTCTACCGCCAGCAGTTTTAAGAATCTGTGTACTTTTGACGGAAATTTTAATATCTAGAGAGTGTTCAAAATTAACGCTGGGACTTCTTCGATTTTAAATAGCTAAGACATACACGATGAATTGCTCAGAAACCATTGTTAAAATTAATGACAAATTAATATTCTGTCACTGTCAAAGTAAAGAAGAAAAAAGAGATAGCCTGAGACTTAATATGGGAACAACGTCTATCAGAAACTGGTTGATAGTCGACAGTTTATAACTTTAATATCAATTAAAATAATAATCCCCCTACATAAAAATGAACATTAGATTTACAAACGCTGAGAAAGAGTTATTGTATGATACAAAATCAACAGAAACTATCAGGAGCTGTTAATGTAGAAGATAAGTTAAGTTAATGAGTATCTTAAGTTCTTAATTTTTTACTCTCTAAGTCATAAACGTTATCTGCAGACAAGATAACTACACACAAAACAGCACTTAACAGCCTTCTGCCTCGTAATATTAAACTGGAGCTAAAGTAACATAACTTTTAAGTTTATTAATATATAATCTTAAAAACTTTTTATTTTATAGTAACAAAGATTATTCTTCTCTCTGAATTGGTTTTATTTAAGCTAAGGTTTCTATAGGATTAGCATGGAAACATACCTTGTTATGATTCATGTTCAAGATAAGAAGATGGTTTAGATGTGTGAATGATGACGTCGGTATTGTTGCTAAACTGTTCTGTGACACATCCAGTTGTGTTAATTTATTACCTGTATGTAAGTACAAACAATGTTAATAATTTTAATAGTTATTTATGTTTCTATTTTTGACAAACTTATCTAGAGTTTTATCTTAAAACAGATTAAAAATAAAATACATAGTACATACTTATTAAGAAATATCGTTTCTTCTAATTTACATTAAACAAGCCAAAATGTCTACTCAGAGTACCTACACCACCCACTCTAGCGCCTTCTTAAAATGTTCAAGTAAGTCTCTATGCGGGTTTTTTTTGACAGCAAAGATTTCTTTGTTAACTTTGATCAAAAATGCGTCAAGAAAATTGAAAAAATTGTAATTACTCGATTACTTTCAAAGGAAAATAAATTTGTGTTAAAAATGTAAATAAATATAATATCCGCCATCTGTACTGATTCATAGCAGGAAAAACAAGAGAATTTGTAACTGTTTGTAAAGAAAATATTTGACAATAAGAATTTTCGTACTTCAAACTGGGCGGGCGAAGCCGCAGGTTACAACTACTGAAAAGCAAAAACCGGTTCTATTAAAAGTTGAAATTTTCAGTATTCAAGTTTTTTAAGGCTATAAACCTACATGCAACCTACATTATTACAAGTTGTCATATTTGTGCACTATCTCTTACCAATAGAACTGAGCGACGAATCCTCAATCACGGCAAGACTACTATTATGGACAGTAAGATGACGTATATCCAATCCCAGGAATATATAGGAGGGAAGCTTAGCCAGGTTGTTGTGTCGTAGTTTCAGATAAAATATAATCATCGGTTTTGAGCGGAGAGTATTCATGGCCTGAAACAATTGAGATGTTAAAGTAAAAAAACAAAAAAACACCGTATAATAAGTAATATGGAGCGACTTGAGAAAGCTCCGCTCTAAGCTGCCGATCACAGCGGTGAGTGTATGCCCTAATACCACAGATTACTTAATAGTTACTTCTGGACGTTAGTACCGTGAATTAAACGTGATATTTGACATAGATTGTGATTTAATTTATTAATTTAATAGAGACCTAATCCACCGACCTAGTGCTCTGCTGAATGTAGTAGACAATGTCTACTTCACTACTACCGATTACATGTCATGTAATCGGATCAAATTAACTAAGTGACATCCAAATTGTAATTCTACGTACGTTGATCTACGACGACCCTCCCAAACAGTGTCAGTTGAAGACTGACCCAATTCTACTAATCTTATTTTAACTAAATAGAGACACCAAGTAGTATTTTTATGTTCTACCTCATAATAATGTTGATATGCACTTTAGCACATCACACTCCAATTCAAAGTAAAATAATTAAAATCTCTTACAGCGTTTAAACGTACATAGAGCTACTTTGTAAACTAATTTTACAGCTTAGCACAAACTTTTTATTAAAAATAGAATATGAGTAGCTTTTTAAAAACTGTGCATACTTTAGTCATTTTAGTTTGAGCAATTAAAGTCTCCTTGTTTGTAGAAAAATATCGTTTTTCCGCTTTTATTCAGTGTAAAGCTCGAGTTTAAAAGGCTTGAAAATTGTAGTCACAAAAAGGTCAGTTTTTCTGTACTCTTTTTCTATATGAATTCTCTGTGTGTTTTATTTTTGGTTTAAGAAAACATTACCACATACTAAACTATTCTTACCGTGACTTTGTTGCATAATATAACAACTGTATAAAGGAAGGTACACTGCAGCTCTACTGTAGTAATTCTAGCAAATAGATTAAATCTCAAAGCTTGTACAGTCAGAAGCACGTTGAGTTTTACACTTGCTGTACAATTTTGGCTCTTATGGCATAGAACTTAAGAGTTGTACAAAGTCCGATATATAAAGGTCGACCTGCTCTTAACTGCGTACAGTTCCCTTTTATCTCTGTTTATACTATCAAGTCTTATTTCCTTTCACAACACCAAGTGTCTCTAACAAAACATGTCATCTTTATTAAGATTTATTTGTGTTACGTTTACACAGAACTTTGCTTTTTTATTCTAGCTGTTATATAAATACGCTTTTCTATTAAGAAAATAATATATTACAGTATAATCAAGTGTCTAACTCTAGGATCGTCCCATAAGAGACACATAATATTAAGTTACCTTATGTTCTGTGACTGTTAACTACATGACTATCAAGTCGCCAACAAGCCTAAAGCGGTGCAGACCAAGAGTCAAGCTAAGTCATTGCTAACTTAATTTAGCTTAGTCTGCATGGCTGAAATGATTTTTTATACTTAAGTGCAGACCACAACGCGTAATGTATGCAAAACTAACTGGAAACCAACTCATGATCTTCAACCCGCATGATTCGCGCTGAGGTTAACTGACTTATTACTTAGAGCATAATGAAATCGATTTCAATTTCAATAGTGTTATGAGTCGCGTTGTTGGTGCGTACTATAGCTATCTACTATACCTTTTGAATATGCTGTTGTTCAGTGAACTCGCAGAGTATATCGAGGCCATTCTTCTTGACGGTACAGCTGCAGGGGGTGATGGTGTTGGTCGCGGGACACTGCTGCGCGCCCTGCGGGTGTGCCGGTCGTGCGCACAGCACCACGCAGCAGACCAGCAGCCAACGCGGCAGCATTATTACCTGCACCAGATATAAAGAAGTTTAATTGTGGTTATACGAAAATTCTTAAAAGTCTCTAATTAAAACCTCATCTCAGAATAAAATAGAGTTTTGTTTGATGAATGCGATTTCAGCTAGGTTACTCTGCATAGCAATCGCGATTTTAATTTCAATTCTGAATAATTTCAAATGCAAAATTAACATCTTGAATTTTTTATACTTTAATAACTATTTGATTAGCATACAATCCGATTTCATTTAGTTTAGTATTTAGTTAGCGCTAGTCTAGCTGTAAAGAGTACCTAAATGTAACTATCCAATGGCGATCGAGCGGAATTATCTTCAAGAGTAAGGGGGCAGGTGTGCCTAACCCTAACTTCATCAAAATCCTTTAGTTGATTGTCACATAAACAGCGTGTACATTTTATAAACTTGTGTAAATCTAATCACTATTCGGAAACACTCTAAATAAATCTATTCTATAGTATGTAAGTGTAATAGTTTTCAAGAGATGAAGTCAAGTTGCATCCTAATGGACTCGCGACCGACCGTCTTTGGTATGCTTTTAATCTTTCTTCTTCTATTCGATCTCAAATTACCACCAGGTAACCTTCTAGGTTGTTTATCCACCATAAATATGCTAAAATTTATCCTCGTAGCTGTCAAAATAAAATGTCAAAAAAAAATTTTTAACTGACTTCTTTATGTTTTAAACCATAAATCGATATTACCCATATTAGCTTATCTGTAATCTTTCAATTATGCGATATCACACAAACATGAGCTGGGATTTATTAATATTCCCTTTATTTACGACTATCAGGGACCCGTGTCTCCCTCAGTTTTTAATTGCAGGATATTCGCAATCTAATAAACCCGGAAAGGTCCGACCTAAAAGGTAATAAATTTTAACTCAACCTTACCGAACCTTTTATTGGGCCTTTTTACGTAATTTGCTTTTTAGTATTAAGAGCAAACAGAATGTGTTTTCTCAGCGGAGTTACAAAAATGGGCCGTTTACGGGCTTAATCTTACTAAATGCAATTTTGTAAATTTATTGCAATTTAAAGATAATTTCTTAGAATTTTAAGTGTCAGGTTTGGTGTTTATATCACGATTGGTAAGAACTACCACCCCGGTAAGATCTGAGTTATCATCGACCGAAATCGGTTAAAGAGATAATTAGGATTCCTATAAGTTTCTGTGCTACATAACAATAAAATAAATAAACACTTATATTGACGATCAGCAAAAAAATTCTTTTTGTAGAAATCAAACCCTGGAATTACAGCAAGGTATATTTATTATTGTTTGTTTTATTTTTTTTGTAATTATTATATGAATGCATGGAATGTATATTACGTTTGGGAAATAAAAGCTTTATTTATTTATATTTCGAGTAAGGTAGTATAAAATATTTTTTATTCATTAGGTACTGCAAAGTAAATCCCCCCATTTTGCACTTCCGCTCACCCAAGAATGCTAAAAAGGTCCTCTTTTGTTATAAACAACAATTCAAAATGTATACAGCCTATTCGTTTCTCATATGAAATTCACAAATCCCCATTCCCTTGTATCTAATAGGGTAACTTACGTGTGTGTGCGTGTCAGGTTGGCGTGGTACGGCGTGGAGGGTGTGCCGATGTCATGGGGCACTAGGTCATGTTCACGAGCTCCGCGCACCGCCCTGTGAATCAAAATTATATCTATGAGTTAACCCTAAAAAAATAAACAGATATTTTATTGTCACGGCCAGTCAAGCTAAAATTTAGAACGTTGCACGACGCATCACAAGAACTTGCAAATTGATTCGCAAGTTTAGCATACCTATGCTAAACTGCAGGGCATCGCGTCCAAGATCTTGTGGTCGTGCCTTGTGGTGTCCATGGGCAGCGGTGGTTGCTTACCATCAGGTGAACCGCTAGCTTGTTTGTCCTCGACTGTCATAAAAAAAAGTTGCTTTGGTAAAAAGCCATCGACAAATTCTCATAAGACGTTTCGTAGTAATTCTCATCGTAGAGATTCGCGTAGCGTTTTCTCCGTCGAATTAGCAGTTTTGTGTATTAGCTAAATTAGTAATATTACACTTAAGAATAAGATTTTGGAGGTAGAACCGCGTGCGAGTTAGCAATATAATTTCATCAACTAGTTACATTAGATAAACAGCAACGTTTAGATTCACAAAATGAAATTAAATAAAGACAGTATTTCCCCTCCTTGGGGAAATTTAAAATACTCCAATTCGATTATACGGAGAGCCTGAGGGCTTCTGCAATACAAGCAAGTCGAAAGGTTTTCTATGGCACTTGGGCAAGTAAAAAAATTATAGAGGGCTCGCTATTTTTTTAACCCCCACGAAGGGTTGGGAAATGCTTTATTACATTTGAACGACACTCGAAATAATCCCTATTCGTCCCTGAACGAATACAGGATAAAAAAAATTAACCCTTATAAATACACCGTATAACCACCGATTTAAACCCTATCGGTCAACATGTCACAGCTACATTAATTACTATGTATCTGGGGCTCACGTGATTGCATTTTTATATTTTACCAAACTTTTGCAAAAATAATAATATCTATCTAGGAATGCATTTTATGGCATATGGTACCGTGACGCAACAGACTTTATATAATTTTGTATAAGTTTGAACAAAAATTACACATCACAAAGTCTTCAACGAAGTGTTGACATTTTTGAAACGTGTCGTTTCGTCCACTTTGGGAACATTATTATAAAGCTTGCTACAAGTGTTATGTGTGTATTTCTAACCACACTAAATGTATTAAATGTGTTTCTGTAACGAACGACACAACACGACAAAATTTCGAGTTTCATGTAGGTATATGATTGTAAAAACCGTTAGATTATAATTTATCAAAAAATTGTCAGCGTAAAATTGTAATGAGCAGTTTTCTTTTAGGTATTTTATAGCTTTACTAAACACTCGATAGATGGCGCAGCCTGGCATTTTAACATTTTAAAAAAAGTTTGAAGAAAGTATTACTACAATGTATTATTTATTAAATTATGTAAGTAACAACTTTTTGAGGTTACAATGTTCATATTTCTTGCCACAGACTAAATATTTGGCCTCAACAATACCAAAAAATAACGCTAGCGCCATCTTTTGATGATTTTAAAAACCAACTAATTATACTTAAAAGAAAACCGCTCATTACACAAGGCTATTTGACTGATTTTGAAAAACTGTTTTAAACTATTCGTTGGTATATGATTAATACACCACATGTATATTTCTGCGAAATTTGCAGTATTTTCCGTAAAATATCGGTTTAAAATTTAAATTACAAAAACGCTTTTTCTGTAATGGCGGACGCCGTGACGTCACAGGCAAGTAAATTTGTACCAAAGTGTACATTCAGCGTGTTTAGAATATTTTTTCTGTTATTTTACTGGAAAAAATGGTTTATAAATGGTGTAATTGTGCCACAATGTACAAATACTTCTTTAAAAACTCCACAAAAACTGTTTGTTTCTGTGTTAGCTCGAAGAGACCCAAACAGCATTTTATCTCATACAAATGTTTTTATGTGTGAAGATCACTTTGATGTAAGTATGCCAGTAATATTTCATTCGAATAGTAATAGATAAAATGATAAAATCAAACAAAATGTCGTACGTAACAATGAACAATGTTGACTTGCGTGTGACGTCACGCGAGGCATAGCCAATCACAGAGCGTTCTTGTGGCTAAAGAAATTTAAAAAATAATTTGGATTTATTTTGTTTATTTTGAAAAATCTATAAATATTTTTGGATGTAACAGAGATAAATATGTTTTTTTATGTTATTACATAATAGGATGACCACATTTCGTAGCATATTTTTAATAGTGTCAAATAGCCTATTCCTAGGCCCTATTTCTGGGTTTGGGGCCACAGGGTAAACCTGACGAACCTACTGTCACACAATGATGTTACGGTTGCAGGTTAGCAGTATATTACGGTTTACAATCTAACGGTTTTTACAATTTTACGGTGACTAATATATTCAATCAATTCAATCCTTTACGATTATAACTTAAGTTTTATTGCAAATGTTGCTTTACACCACTCGAATAAGCAAGTTCGCAATTCCACTACGATTTCGTCGAGCGGGCAATAAAAGTGAGTTAACTATTACAGACACTTGTCTAGCTTAGATCTTATCTCAGTTTCGACGGTGTTAAACTGAGTCTAGAATAAGATTTTCAGCGAGAACTAAATTTAACACTAAACATAAAGCTTTATCAAGTATTGCTTTAAAATTTAGAAAATACTTAATTTCTCTAATACCGGTTCTACACAATCGCGTGGAGAGTTGGTCGGAGTGAAGTGAAGTTGGGCACGAAGTAAGAATACAAAAGAAAACTTAAGACGAAACGTAGGACGACAAGGCTATCCACCTTATTTTCGCTCAACTTTGCGACAGTGTAAAGCCCGCATTATGTTTGTTTGTAATCACAAAATAGTAGCTTTGTTTGCAATACGTGACACAAATAAAAATAAACACAGATTGCTTTCATAGTAGCGTATCAGCAACGAAGTAGAAGTAATTAACTGTGACATTACAAAAAAAAACATAAATGTATATAAAATTCAAAGTCCTGATTGACTTGACTATATATCAACGCACAGCCCAAACCGGTCCTTATAAGAAACCTACATGCCAAATTTGCAATCTCTAGACCATAGGGTTGTGCGCTGATAAAAATAGTTAAGTCAGTCAGTCAGGACTTTACATTTTATATAGATTACTTTTTACTTTTAACCTTATTTCCATAACAAAATGATTAAACAGTTAACAAAAACGAAACAGAGCAATTATTTAATACTGAAAATGTCACAAGCAAATCACACTTCATATTTCATGAGCGATAAAAGTCTATTATTCTGAATGTTTTTGAACCGATCTGTTATATAAATTGTTAATCGTTGGTTATATTTTCACCTTTCACGTTATTTTCCAACCGTAGTGCCACAGATCAGAGAGTTTCAGCTACATTCATTTATTTCTTATGCTTCGCGTCGCGCAATTCACAAGTGCAGGTAACCGTGTGTCAGATAACCTCATGTTCCTAACTTAGCTAAGCTACATTCAAAAGTACTCTCATATTTTTTTATTTACTATTGATACGACTTTGAAATAAAACCGGGCAAGTACGTGTCGGGCAACGCACAATGTAGGGTTCCGTATTTGCTGTGCTTTGCTTGCTTTCCGTTGAGTCCAATATCAAATTCTATCACATTTGTAGTTTTCATCGAAGAAATTTTATTTTATCAGTTCGTCGGCTATTACTCGGTAACTAGTAGAGCCTACTTAACGTTATAGTTTTCACTGAAGGTTCAGCATATGGACTACTACCATGATTTTTTTTAAATTTCTAAACACAAGACTTTCGGAGATACAGCCCCCCCTCTATCTCCGAAAGACCACCGTGCAAAACGAAAATTAACACGAAAAATGTAAATAATTCCGAAACGGAACATTGTATCGAAAACTGATTTTTCCACCCCCTTAATGTTTTGAAAAGACCTATCTAACGACCCCACAACATGGAGTGGGAGCGAAAAAAAAATATCATTTCTACTTTACATGGGCACCCGAAAAAAAATTTTTTTTTTAAATTTTGTCCCAACACTTTGTTCATATTGTTAATATAATATGTATACATACCAAATTACAGCTTTCTAGCATAAAGCGTCTAGGCGCTAGACCGCGGACAGACAGACAGACGGACATGGCGAAACTATAAGGGTTCCTTGTAGTTTACTATGGAACCCTAAAAAATAATAAGAACAAGTAAAAGTCAATTTCAAAGGCAAAAACCGGATAATTTCTCAATTATGTGGTTCTCAGGAAACATTTCCTTGTCTAACAGTCTTACAAAAACAGAGCATATAAAACTCTCTATCTATAATTTACAACCCCTCACAAATTGACCTCGTGAGGTTACAAATATTGACCTTGGTGAACGGAGTCATAACTCTTTGATCTGTGGCCCTATCGATACGGTGTACACCACAGATATCACAATACAAGAGATATGGTTTGTGGGCGGGGCACATGACGCCATTTTCTGCACAAATGTGCAGGAACTTGATTGTTCTAAGTCATTCACAAAACAACGCTTCCGCGAACACACGTCCGTGAATGTCAACAAAAATGCCGGCTTGTGCTTTAATTACGTGCAAAAATCGCAGTGATACGGTAAATTCAAGTAATAGTGGTGTTACTTATCATAGGTAAGTCATTTATTTAATATTTTTCTATATAAATGACAAATTAACGAAATATTTTTGAGGCATAGAAATCATTAAACAATATACGGCATAGTCGATACTTCCGTTAAAAATATTGTCCATTGCTTGTTTTGGATACGCGTTTTTCAATGTTTTGCGGTATGCACGTACAATGGAATGCAAACGTAACGATAATTACAATGTTGTGAAAATATCGTGGTACCGCCGCTTGTAGCTTCCGCGATCTGTCAAAGTGATAATGGCCGTCGCACAAGCCATGTAGTGCTGCCAAAAGTAGAATATTTTAGTATCGATAATTTTGTATTTCTAATTTTTGAAAGTATAATAATTTGAAACTTTTACTACAGTGCATTCCTTGTACAGGGTGTCCTAGTCCCATAAGTATTGGATCAAACTCAAGGGGAAAGTAGCTCACGTAAAAACTCATTTGATTAGTTTAAAAAAAATCGCTTGTTATTATGTACTAATTTTTTTAAAGTTCTTTCTTTTAATTGGTTGTATAAAAATTACTATTTTCCAAAAATAAAATAAATAAAAACTAAAAACTTTGGTAATTTTTTTTCTTTTTTAATTATTTAAAATTAAATAGGTATTATAGTTCATAGTTGTAGTCCGTAATAAATTGTTATTGTAAAATATCGAGAGGTAGTTATCGATAATGCTTGTCGCCCTTTTTCATTAGGTGCCCGTCACTATAATACACTTCTTACATCTGTGTTCGTAATCGAACTGCAAATCACGGGCTTACGATTTGTGTGAGTGTGACTGTCGGAGATTATTCTATGAATGTGTTAAAATGTAACTGTGTGTGTAAGTGGCGACATCGGTTCCGGTACAAAAACTGTCTTATTACATTTCTCTTCTTTCTGTGTTCTGAGGTGTACACAAAATAATACAATAGCTATATTTTATGGAACCCATATTGACTTACACGCGCAGCTACGTGTTGATAACTGACGTCAAATAAATGTTCGTGTTTGTATAAAGCCGTCGAAAGTAATTCAATGAGTTACCACGAATGGTTTGGTGTCTTGAAAATGTTTTTTGAAAGAAAAATTTTACCTCTCCAGGTGGGATTCGAACCCTCGATTGCTTGGTTGTAAAACTATCAGGTGATGGCGTGCTCTGCAACTAACGCAGTTTGATGCAATGAGAAATTTCACCACCATTACTAACCTTCCCGGTGGCTCAGTGGTAAGAGCACGGCCGGATATCGAGGGGTCGTGGGTTCGAATCCCACCTGGAGTGGATGGTGAAACTTTCAAAAAACATTTTCAAAATGTGAATGGCTAGTTGCGTAACAACAAAAATCACAAAAAAGGTTTGATATCTGATATATGTAATAATAAAACTCGTTTTTTCACAAGCAACTGTTTCTTCTATTATATACCGGTATCGGATATCAATAAATTAGTATTAGATACTTAGGTTGTATGAGTTATTATCAAGTCGGTGGATGCATAGAAAATAATCAGATTCGAGACGAACACAAATTATAATTGCTGTCATATGTCATCGATCCTTTCGAGTATCAATCCATCCACTCTCCCTTTGTCCACATCACTCAATGACCAGTCACTTGCCAGTAAGTCATATTAGATTTTTTTTTATCTCCAGAAAAGAAACTACAAGTTTGTTAAAAAATAAGTCGATATTATCACCACTAATATAGTAGGTAGCAGTATTACACACATATTATTGCAATATCAGAAAGTTACGAGCCCGATGTCGTTACAAGTATCAAACAGATTGAACAGCGAGCAAGTGAAGCAACGATGACCCCAGCCAGTATTTCGAAGCGGGTAAAAATTTAAAGCTATAAAAAATTCGATCCCGGACCTTCATTGAGTCTCAAACTACCTCCACAAAAAATCCCGGGAATGGAAAAAAACGGAGTTAATCACCTAGTCTATACTAATACCATAAAGTAAATCTACTTTTATTATTTTTGTTTGTAACGAATAAACTCAAAAATAACTAGACCAATTACGAAAATTCTTTCACCGTTTGGAAGGTAGTACATTACCCCCGTGTAACATAGGCTATATCATTTTTATTTAGGGGTCTTAGTTACACCCGTGTGAAACTGAGACGGGGCTAGTAAGTACATTATGTTTTAATAATGAATTACTTTTGATGTCTTGGAATAATGAATACTAAGTAAAAATAATTGTCTCTTAGCTCCATAAAGCTCTTGTAACAATATTAATTAAGATTTTCCACATATTTACATTTAATTAGCAGTTCTTATTTATATAAGAGATTGGTGTGTGTTTGAAGAGTAATTCGTGTTATTTTGCTTTAATCCGCATGAAAATCGTTTCTTGCAAAAAAAATTCTTCAATAAAAAAATCAACAATTCAATCATAAAAACGCAACAAAAACTTTTTACATTCTATTAGACTCGTTCGTTCATGTATCCATAAACAAAGATATTCTACGTTTTATTGCCCTTTGTGCAACAACGTAAAAGTAACGACTAAAATTTGGCCCATTATAAAGTTTCAACTAATTTTTAATTAAACCAATCTGCATCGCTGTATTCGTAAAAATTTTGTTATAATTCAATTTAAACATACAAACATGTAAAAAACTATTTTGTTTTACAGAAACTTGCCTTTCAATAATGTATTTTTTATTCACTGTCTATTAAATAGTTCTTGAATATTTAAATACTGTCAAACATCACAACCACAAAAAAGTTAAAACGATGGCCGAAAAAATATCACTGGCCAGTCACAACTCACGAACCATTACATTTTATATCGAAATGCACTCACAAAACTCGGTATTGTTTTAAAAATCGAATATTCGCTGCGCAGATGTCAACCGAGGCCCCTTTGTAGCGTGTAATCATTTGATCGGCCATCTCCGTTCATGATCGTATTGTGCCAGTATCTCTTTGTGATAGCTTCGACTTTGATACATACTGACATTAAGTCGGTGAACTCTAGATTTTAAGTCCTTCAGAATTTTCTTTTCAATTAAAAATCATGTTTTAATGAACAACACTCACTGATCTATGATATCGGTCCATCTCTACAAAAAATACAGGCATGAATCTCATCATCATCATCATTGTACAAAGTTCTGCGCGTCTATTCATCATCATAATACGAAGTCTTGGGCGTCTATCTCTCTGTTTGAACATGCGAACGAACAAGTATTTTATAATAAACGAAATAATTAATAGAAAAATGTTAATGTTAATTATAAATTATTTCCTCAATTCTCAACTCTCATTCGAACGGGGCCTGGTACAATATAATATAATATCGTTGAGTTAGTATCCCATAACACAAGTTTCGAACTTACTTTGGGGCTAGCTCAATCTGTATGAATTGTCCCTTTATATATGATATATTATATTATATTAATATATTAAAAAACAATTAACATGAACGAGCCTTACCTACCTTTATAATTCCACAGACATTAGAAGCCACTACACAGTTAATCTTTATCGAAATCCATGGTCATGATAAGTTGACCTATGACTCCGAAACACGGTCTCTTATGGACCTCATGAGAAGGCTCTATACGGTTCCTCATGTTTCGGCGATGATGAAATTTAGCTTAAACCAATAATTTAATAGATTCCCAAAACCTTACAAATGTAAACAACCTTATTCTACGAACCCGAAACTAAAATACTCCAACATCAAAAGATACCAACAATAAGTAAGTCTGTGTATGACTTACAATAAATTAACTGTTATTTCTGGCAACAAAACAAAATAACTTTCATAAACTTACTTTGAAGCCACATGAGTTAGGTACTATAACAATACATGATCTTTGCTTAGGTATATTATGAATTTTTAATGTAGAAAAAGTTTAAAAGCAAAATTATTTAAGTCACTCTCCGCCAAAGCGATTGAGCTGTCAGTCACGCTACCTTTAATCACTGTTAAGCTAAATGCAGTAACCAACTGTTGAAATTTTAATTTATTTCATTGGAATCGGAGGAGTATACCCACCATTTTGACAATCATAATGTGCTGCTAATTAAAATAGCATTCTTGGAGCTACGAACTTTAGTCGTGCATTTATGCTCGTTTTCACCGACGACGTCTCCTAGTGGACATTTTTGTACGACATAAGATTATTCCTACGCTAGGAGGCGTTAGTGTAAACGGGCAGATACTTAATATTGAGTACTTCATTTTCTTATATCACTCACGCAGTCAAATCACAATTCTAAACGTCAAACTACTGTCGAGACTATAAATCTAGACTTCATAACTGTACACGAACTCCAAGGTACCTGTAAATAAAGGCTGGCTTACAATATTTGTCAAAATGAACACACAGATAGATCCCTTGTATTTTTTCACAATCTGAGCTTTCAAAACGCTAGATATGTGACTCACTTTAATACATAAAATATACAAATATTCATAACGACA
Organism: Endotricha flammealis; assembly: GCA_905163395.2. Classification (NCBI taxonomy): domain Eukaryota; kingdom Metazoa; phylum Arthropoda; class Insecta; order Lepidoptera; family Pyralidae; genus Endotricha; species Endotricha flammealis. The sequence goes on along the minus strand of LR990857.1, from coordinate 4,547,637 downwards.
TCTTAGAGTAAGTTTCAGGTTGTCAATCTTATGAATTTATATAACCGACAGACGAATTCAATACGTATCTTCGGGAATTGATAGAACTATAACCAACGATCAATCGATGGCTATAACTGTAGAGAGAATAACAAAGTATACGAAATCAGCTTCTGGGTCAATGTGAAACAGCCCTAATGGATAATTTTAGAGGTGGAACGATGTATCGATCCGACCTACGTGTTACGGACTCTAGACACGGCACCGTGGAGGTCACATACCTATAATCTACTTACCATTGAGATTAGGGTGCGATTTCATTGTTGCGTAGATGTGCACAAGACTTACACATAGTAGGCATTTGTCTGGCGTTTGGACCTTTGATATAGAACACGTGTCAAACAGATATATCAACGCCTACGGTTGTGTTCAGAAAACACAGCTGGATATAGAATCGTCAGTTCCACAGTACCTACAGTTTCTCGTTCCTTACATCGAGCGCCAAACGATGCATGTGTGAAATCCATTTACACAACGATAAAAATTTACGTCCGCGCGCAATAATGGAATAACGCCTTTACAGAGCTAAATTGCCATTTATGAAAATCGTAGATATAAATAGTGTCTCCCTCTTGTCTTGGATTACTATAAGTAGATGTTACGTTATGATAAAGTAAAATTTCAAACATTTTTACGTAAGAACACTATCATACTAAGCTCATCTTTACTATATTACATACGGTACGCGAACTTTATTTTCTTAGACTTAAGTTCACACTTAGTCTAAGAAAATAAATTTTGTTTTTCTAAAGCTTTTCACGGTAAACTATTTAAATATGTGGGATAAATTTAAATAATATATATTTTTTTTTACATAAATAACTATTTTGTTAAGTTTGGAGATTACTAAAATAAGTAAATGCGTTTTTGAAGATTGTTTTTATAATGTATTAAAATTATCTCCTAAAGTATGAAGTTGTTCGTGACTAAAATAAATGCGGCGTCACAGGCGGACGTCACTCATGTCATGTTACTAACAAGGTTATCTAAACTCACCGTATAAACTCGATGCTTCCATGAACATTAGAAATGATAACCTCTTTACATAAAATTAGGGCAAATTCATATATATTATAATATAGTATTACATACTATGTATTTTTTAGAGAGCGACTTTACGTAATACTACAGTACGCAATTCTGTATGTGCAGTGTCTAAATAGATAATGCAAAGTGTCTAAGGAGCGTCTGAGTTACGCTGAATAAAAATTTATAAATACTGAAATAGGGTATACTGACGACGCTAGTCTGGATCGCTCTAATTCTTACAAACTCGACTACCTATGATATACATGAAAATATTTTCTATTTATTTAACAGAAGCTCAATGTACAGATTATTTACACATGATGGTAAGTAAACTGTATCCAATAAGCGTTACCATTTTTCCCGACGTTTTTTTACAACAAAATTTTATTGTACTCTCGCTTAACCAATGAAAACTCCTAATGAAGATTCCTAGTTTCCCAAGTTATATTTACAAAGAGTTCTTTTATCAACTGCAAATAATCACGGCTTATACCAGTTTTATGAGAGCAGTAACTTCTCAAACGGTTATAGGTTAAGTTTGGACGTTTATGAAGCTCGTGGATACCGGGTCGTAGATAATATCAACGATATTAACTGCTAATGTTATTACATTAACCAGTCGTTTGTGTGAATCATAATGTTCTACAAGTAGAGAGTTTGAGTAAAATGAGAGTTTTGATCCGATATTCTTAGCTCTTTAAAAACCTCATAAAATGTCGATAAATTATTACTTCCCATTAGTTGCTATCAGTCATTTTTAACCAGTTGTAGGAACTAAATTTAACTTATCTCTTTTTTTCTTTTTAAGCTTGACAGAGACAACCATAATTTAGGTAACTTTAAAATGTTTCGTGCAATTTACCGTTTGTATGAAGCGTATGTAAAAATGACAGTCTTTTTTTATATCTCCGGTGAGGTCCTAGGACTAGAGTGACGTGAAGTGACCTCTTTCATACAAAACATCAATCGAAAAGGTACGCCGTTGTCGTGTATCGCGTACTCCGTTTATAGACTTTAGACAATGCTGTAGGACTCTCCTTAGGTCTCCTTGGTAACCTTCCCTTTATTAGTTCCTTTGAAGGAATTACTTATCTCAGAATTTTTAGGGAAAATACTTTATTTTTATTTTTATATAGTAGACAAACGAACCGCCACCCGCTATCAGGGGACCCTGATAGTAAGCAATCACCACCGCCCATAAACACCCGCAACTCCGAGAGAGCCACTTGGTGCATTGCCAACTTATATTTATAAATTCCTACACCTCTTAAGAGGGCGCACACAGGCGTTAGCTCAGTTTAGCGAAAACTGAACTTTTCGAAGCTCTTAATATCTATAAAAAACTTTTCTAACAGACTTATGAATTACACAAAATGTTAGACAATATTGTTGCCTAAATAGTTAGTAGAAAACATTTTGTCATGTAATGGAATATTTATGAATGCTATCGTGATAACCGAACAGTGTTTTCTCGATTTCACGTTCAGTGCCAACTTCGGATGTAAAAATATCCCCGTAATGCTGCCAATTGTAAGAAATAAATTATAAAATCTAACGGCAAATATACTTAAGCATATAGTTAGTAGAACATTTTTCTAATTTTTTGTTACATAAATAAGATATTAACATCCAAACTAAGTGAAATTACGAAGAAAGTCAAGTCGTTGTTATGTTTGTTTTCACCATTAAATCTTAGTTATTTTGTGTCAATATTATCATCATCTAAGAGATAAACGTATTCCCTAAAATCTAGGCGCCAAAATTTATGTAAAATGTTTACCATTATTTTTCTACCAATTTTTGAATATAGCCATAAAACCACTATAAAACCGCGCGCGTCTTTTGTTACGACTCAGTCGAGCCGCCGGCTCTGCGGAGAGTGGTCACGTCGCTCTGGCGCAGGACCTGACCGCACGTAACCTTTGTGCCCATACGCAGTGCAAACCGTGTAGCGCGACCGACAATCTAGATACTTTGGTAAGTAAAATATGACTTTTTGTTGATAATGACGACGAACTATTTACTTTTTTAGTGATAACAACATAATATGTTTCAGAGTATGGAGAACAAAAAAAAGCAGTTTTTATCGAAAAAAAGAAAAAGACGAAATGTTGAAAATTTAAATAAAGCAAGGCCTAAAAGGCTGGTGGTACCTATAATTAATATTATGGTTATAAATTATAATATATGACAAGTTCTACTAAGGAGGTCGATTATTGCGAAATCGTAAAAAAAAATTGCTGTTTCATATGTTTCAGTCCGTATGATGAAGGAGGACACGAAGAGGAAGAAAAACAAGAGTCCGTACTTTTTCATCTTCTTCAAAATGAAAACCATACTGGTGACGGAATTGAATCCCAATCCCAACCAAAGAATCATTTCTCTTTATAACCCATTTCATTTTTCGTCTTTTTGAGATTGTGGGTGAACCGCTAGTCTCACAAACTTGGCTATGAGGTCTAATAAAAGCTAGTTAAATCTACTACAAAGTATTTCCAGTATAAATGTACTACAGAATATTTAGTGACCTTTCTTCATAGGGCAAATAGTTTTGCAAATATTTTGCGAAATACGTAAGTAAAACCTAAAAATTGCAGTTTTCGAGATTAATGGGTCACATTCGAAGTTCTATAGCTTGGCTTCTATAAGGTCAATACAGTTGCAATTACACCAGCAATACAGCGGAAATTGTGTTCAAATTGTAGGTAATTTAATACAGTCTATAAGTCTAGGAAACATCATTCGCAAAAAACGCATAGTTTTGGCTTTGGAGAGCAAATAACGAAAAAAGTCCCAAAATTACGAAGTTTTCTCGGTTTTCGCAATTTCCAGAAGTTTTTCGAAGTTGCAAATTGGAATTCACACTACTACTCTTACAGACCCATACAACTTTCCAAAAATGGAGAACTACATCACGTTTTGTTAATTAAATATCTAATTCTACTAAGCTATTCGGCTTGTAACCCCCTTTCTGTAACATCCTGTTTAATTACTAATTATGTTTCAGTGATAAGCAACTGTGTCTATTTGCGGTATGGACTGGGCCCCAATTTCGTCTGAAGACTGCCAGAATTAAAAGAGATGACGAATTTTGGTCATCAAAGATGGAATCGAAATTGGTGAAATTTTACAAGAAATGTATTTTACCAGAATTGGTAGATAGATGGTAGAGTCTATGTATGCCAATTAGAAACACATGTTTCAAATACAAATAATTATATGTACCTATATCTATTACGAGTACTTTATTGTTATACTTCTCCATAATCCATAGGTATTAATACACGAGTAAAGATACATTATTTGTATTTATTTCCAAACGAGACATGAAGAATGCCGAAAAAAATTTTTAATTACATAATAACAATAATTATGTTCTACATAGAAATAGGTCTGTAGCTAAAATCACATGAACTTCGAGTCTACTATTATATTAAATAGTGAAGTCTTATCATAAAAGTATCAAAATCATTTGTCTTCGCCGGCGCACGCTCATGTTCGTGGCTCAGTAGTTTCGTAAAATAACACGCTTCGATTTTGAGTTGCGTTGATTTGGGTGCGCGCTCTTAAAATTAACAACCCTATACTCAGTTTTTAGAAACGCGAAAAAGTCGTCATGAAATACCATTTAAGTATATTTGCATACCAAAATACAGGACGAATATTAAATAAACTTTGCATAATATATGCGCTTCTCGCCGCGACTGCCAAGCGAATAAAGAATATGTGCCCAGTCTAATTTAATTTTTTATTCATATTTATTTTAATTAATTTGGCAACGGTACAAAGTTACAAACCATGGAAGCTGTGGAATCATAAAATTTTATTTGAATATAAACGAATAGGAAAACAGGTGTCACTTTTCACATACGAGTAAAATATTCAAATGTGAAAGGCCGCACGTCTTCCAAACAAAATTGGAAATTGTATTGTTGGTACTCATTTTTATAAAACTTCTTATAAATAACATCGACATAAAAGTATAGACAAGCTGTCCGGTACAGAGATTTGTCAATTGACAACTGACTGAAGGGCGGGTGGTGGTACCGGACAGCTTGTCTATACTTTTATGTCGATGTTATATGTATATAACAAAAAAATTATATAAATAAAAAAATACTACACGTACTAAATGTTTATGAATTAATATAATACTTTTTTTGAGTGGTAGAGCATTTATGAAGTGGGCTAGCTAGTACCGTACCATCCGTCTTACAGAATATCGGCATAAAGCCATGTTTTTTTCCCGTGATTGAGAAATATCCTCAACTCCAACTATCCCTTTTCCTTGTTCTTCCCTTCCTTGGAGCAGACCATACATTGGTATTACTGATGCTCATAGGCGGCGGTAACCACCTCAGGTGGCACGCTTGTTTGTTTCCGTGTGCTAAAAAATTGCAAGTTACATTTTATTACAAAAGATCTCATCACTTCAAAAGATATTATAAGCACCCACACAAAAGCCTGTAACGTGGGAGTCGACAATTTGGATTTTCAGAAATAATTTCTTCGGCAACAATAACGTAACAATTTGTTTAAATGTCAATAAATATTATGTTTAGTTTAGTTTTAATTTAAAGAAATTAAATAAAGTTTATAAATTTATTTCTGATTAAATTCGCTATGAGCTCCAATACTCAATTAAAATAGATAATATGTAAGTATATAAAATGATAATTATTTTCAATCAACACTAAAATTATGTTATTTATATATTTTTTATAACAAAAACATATTATGTTTATCGCATTCTCTATTATAACTTTCTTTTACTTTCAAAATTATTTCAGTACCTAAGCACAGCCCGGACACTCCATACAACGCGAGTGAAATAATCACCTATTACTACTACATAGGCCAATGTCGTCTGTACACGCGCTAAACGCACACCTTTGCGACTGAGGGCTCCTCGAGGGCTCCTCGGGTGCGGCAGGGATGCAGTAAATCGGTCCGGTGCGGGGCGGAGAGTGTCCATTCTACCTCGGGTTATTACTTATTCTAGACCTAAGCCAAAAGTATATTTATAGTAATTCAAAAACAAATCATGGCATCGGGACAAGCCCACCACACATTCCCACCACTGTGTCTCCTGTGTAGCCAGGATCAACAACGGCGACCTCAGATAGACAATAAGCAATGAAGCTTATTGACGTCCCGGGGAATAAACTACAGCTGTCTTGGAACTCACAACGAATTTAATCAGAAAGAAGATAGTCGGAGTAGAAAATATTGAAAGGACTTCCCTCCTTAACAACTACGTGAGAAACAAACAAATCATGGCAGTGCAAACAAAGTGAACGTTTAGTAAAATAATAGCTCAGTAACAAACAACAAAGGGAATTCGCAAAATTGGCCATTGTAACAATTTCCATGATATAAAAAGCCTGGGAATCTTCACAAGAGCAATTGCTTTCGCACAATAGGCATACGGGAGCTTTTGTAAAGTATCGCAGATGTAATGTGACCTGACAAGCAGAACATTTTTCCCCCTAATGAAACCAAAAAAACTAAATGTCAAAAGGTTTCTAAACATGGTGGTGCGTATTGTACAAAATTATTTCGACATTTCTTTTGACTTAGATAATGATCAATTATCTTTAGAAAATAATGAAAGTTTCATAGGTACATGCTACAGTGACACGATGAACATTATATTACTATAAAAATACTAGTGAAACCCGCGTAACTTCGTTTGCGTGTATTTATTTATGCACAGCGCCATCTATATCAGACTTTTGATGAAATCTTACGGGAATCGCTTATTTTTCGGGATAAAAAGTACTCTATGTGTTAATCCAAGGTATCAGCCACCTGCATACCAAAAATATAATATTACTATAAATATTGGCCCAGCCATTTGAGCATGAAGAAGTAACAAACATACACATAACTTTCACCTTTACAATATTAGTAGAATAAGTATGATAAAATAAGATACTAGATGATGCGGATTTACGGGATAAAAACTTTTCTATATGTTATACCTATTAAATGTGTTATATTATGGTTATTACTACAAGATTGTGTGCCTTTCAAGTAAATCTGTCGAGCAAAAATTCATTCCTATTTTACATGTAGGGGAGGCACTCATAATATTTATTTATTCATTATTTTTCTACCACTTTATAAAACTACATAATGTGTAAATACCAAACTATAGGGTTTCTTTATTTACTACAAAATCCTAAAAATTGATATTTTTAATCTTTTTCTAACATTTTAAAACGGCGACGCATTGAAACGGCGTTGGAGTTTCAAATCGTAGTTACAAATCCATTGTAGAATGGAATATGTACCTGTAATCAAGGAGAGTGGGCAGACGAGGAAGCAAGTCCCAGGTAATCGTTTCTAGTGTTGTGTGTTTAAAGAAATCTTACAAGAAAACCATTCAAGAGTATTTTAAATGCAATTTAAAAATAAAAATAAAATAAAAACGACTACTGAAGTACCCTTAGGTTGTCATTAACAAGAACAGGGCTGACAATCAACAACAGATGATATTTTTATAAATCATTAAATATTTGGAACGGTAGAGCATTTATAAAATGGGCTATCTGAATGAAGTACCACCCTCTTACAGAATAACGTATCACTAAATTTCATAGACGGCGGCTGTAATCACTTTTCATCCGGTGGCTCGCTTGCTTGTTTGCCTACGTTATGACATAAAAAAACACCCTTTTCAATAAATAATATCTTATTTAAATCAAAATAGATCACATTCTGGAAAAACACATGTCATTTGTGACATATTACAACTTGAATTGAGGAAAAATAGCTTAATTAATTAATATTGACCACGTCCCTCCACTGTTAGGATTTTCTTTCTATAAAATACAGTGGTTTGAGAAAACTGATTTTTTGTGTGCTTTTAATATAGAACAACACTATTATTTTGGTTAACACAAAACTCCTCAAAACTTTACAATTCAGCTCACATTGTTGATTCCTGCTATGGCGTCGCGTCCCTCGGGTGGCACGTTCTATCTGACCAATGAATAAAACATAAACCAAAACACACTAAAAATAAATTCCACGTATCGTAATATAAAACTTATTTCAACATGAAATTTCAATGGTTTTAGTTTTATGTATACACATAAAATCACAACTCCCAAGTGTGAAATCCGGCTGAAATATTATTTTCGCTATATCGAATAATAATCGCTATTGGACAATAGAAGCAGTATTGAAAAATTCGTCCTGTTTATCTTACTGAGAATAAATAAATAGATATATAGAGACAAATCACACAGATTGAGCTTGCCCCAAAGTAAACACGAAATTTGTGTCATGGGATACCAATGGGATACTAACTCAACGATACTATAATTTTTTTAACAAATAATTATATCTAAGTATACAAACATCCAAGACCAGAGGCCACAAGTGTATGCAACATAGTGACACAATTACTTAGAAATAGAAGGTAGGTAAGATTTTCTCAAAGATGAAATATAAAAAAACCAGACAAGTACGTGTCGGGCCACGCACAATGTAGGGTTCCGTATTTGCTGTGCTTAGCTTGCCTTCAATTGAGTTCAGTTCAGTTGATATCAAATTCTATCACATTTGTAAGTTTTCATCAAAGAAATTTTATTTTATAAGTTCATCGGCTATTACTCGGTAACTAGTAGAGCCTACTTAACCGTTATAGTTTTCATTGAAGGGTCAGCATATGGACTACTACCATGATTTTTTCAAATTTCTAAACATAAGACTTTCGGAGATAGAGGGGGGAAGGACCACCGTGCAATACGAAAATTGACACGATAAATCCTATGATAAGACCTATCTAACGATACTCCACAACATGGGGTGGACGCGAAAAAAATTTTCATTTCTACTTTACGTGTAGGGGAGGCACCCAAAAAAATTTTTTTTTCAAAATTATGTTCCAGCATTTTGTTAGCATTGATATTATGTGTATACATACCAAATTACAGCTTTCTAGCATTAAGCATCTAGGCGCTAGACCGCGGACAGAAACTATAAGGGTTCCTTGTAGTGTGTAGGTTCTACGGAACCCTAAAAACGAATATGTTCAAAAAATTATGTGTGATTTTAAGTAAAACTCCGAGCTGTAGAGAGTGTAAAAACAGAATAAAACAAGTTCCCCTTTTTGATATCGCTGTTCGATATTTCTGAAAACTTGGCAGCGGGCTACGTTGTCCGCTTATATTTTTCTTTTTTATCATTCAGTTCATTTTTTATTCAAGAATACTCCGTAGCAATCTTATCTCTCGTTATATTTAGATGATTGTGACTCTATTTACCTATTCAAAGCCTAATCCTAACTCGGCATTAGGATTCCAAAGAATAATCTTCTATCAAAGGCATTTCTTTTGAAGTTTATTTTCTCTACGTAAGGAGTTCTCCTTACGTAGAGAAAATTTATTGTTTTATCACATAAAGGAAAATCATGCCAAATATATAAGTACCTACTTTATATTTAGAAATATAAAGCAAAGACACATACATATATTATTAGAATTATTATTATATGTGTTCATTCATCAAATTGATATTAACGTGTACGTCGCGTCGCAACGACTACACCTACTGTTAATCACGTATACAGGTACTCTACTAATAATATAGACCTCGAATGTCTATTGCATACAATGTAAACGATAAAACTATTATAATCTGTTGTAATTGTATTTTGAAAAGCTTTATTTCTAAATTAATACAATGATATACCTCATATACCTATGTAAATGATAAGAATTAAAAAAAAAAAAAATGAGTAATCATTATTCATTTAATAGTTGAACAGCATGATTTATTAGCTTCCATCTACTTAATTAACTTTCCATTTTTAATCAAACTTTCTAAGCAATTAATGGTTTTATAGAAAGGGCTGCAAATATTAGGGGACAGAAAACCTTACTTCTACAAAACAGGTGTCCCGGAATTATGTTTAATTAAGCTATAAAAAATAATTGCGACCATAAAAACGTTACTTTCAGGAAATATCTCGATCCATTATAATTAAATTTAGTTCCGTAACTTTATATGCAAAGGGGCATGTTGAAAATATGTATTTTATCAAATAATTGGAGAACTCTTTATCTTTTTGTTTCTAATAAAATGGTAGTGAACAACATGAGTTAGTATCATATCGGTGCATTTGTAACTGGCCTATGTAGCAACTGGTCTATTTATCAACTCTTAACTCTTGTAAGTTGTAAATCGCCTGTTTATCAACTCGTCTATGATTTTGCAATATATGTAGGTTGGATTTAGATTATTTTGGAATGATTTTGGGATGGATTAGGATTGACTTTAGGATTATTTTGGAATGTTTTTGGGATGGACTAGGTAAATATTGATCCAGTGCATGTGAAAGCCTATTTTCAGTTAGGAAAAATGTACGCATGTAAAAATGTACCTAGTAATGCCTGGTCATGGCTTCTGGTTGGCAAACCGCGTAGGATGGCCGCCCGCAAGGTGGTCAGCGACCTAAAGAAAAGTCCCAGAAAGCCGCTGGATGCAGGCCGTTGCCAGCTGATCATACTTGAAGCGATTGGGGGAGGCTTTTGTCCAGAAGTGGACTTCTGGGGCTGCGATGATGATATGACTAGAACAGCGGCGTGTGAATATCTCTGGATAAAATGGTTTTAATTAATTGTAGAACGCAGTTTTACTGTACCCTAAGCTTGCATAGTTAAGGTGGCAAACCGACCCTTTGCTTCAAGTCATGTACCTACAAATGATACTCAAACGTAAGCCTTTCCCTCATTAAAATTTCAGCGTATATGCGACCCAAACCCTTATTAATATACGAAGGACACCTTGAGGTTTTGATAATTGTTACATTACGGTTATAATTATACCTACATTATGGCATTTGTATTAAAATATTAATATACTCGTGCTACGAGGTAAAAGGCAGTAAAAATTTCGAAAAGGTTAAAAATTACTTACTAAAACCCTTAGAGAAGTCATCAAAAGTAAGTCACAAAATTATATTTGGATTTGTGTTTAAGGTTCATCCTTTTATACTGCTCCATTGGGATCATTAAACAATTCAATATCAAGCATAAACTCGACTTTAACAACTGTGCAATAAGGTTGTTTATCCAAGAGCATCTCTCTTTGTTTACCATCACGGATTTGTGGCAAAGCTAAATTATAAAACATAACCATATAAAATGTAATGGTTATTTGTTTACTTCTTCTGTCTTCTTGTGTTTATAACCTCATAAATATATATAGGCCGAAAAAATCTACCTAAATTGTTTATTGGCAATATTTCCCTCGCTCTTCACACCTTATTTTTGGTTTCACAATGACACATACGCCAGCGAATCTAGAGATTTAAAAAAATATATAATTCGCACAGTGCAACCTAAACTTAACTTACCAGTCATTGGATACTAATTTGTAATAAATTTTTAGCAAATCCCTTTTCCACTTTCCAGTTATCGAGGTACTCTACGTTTATCTTCTGATTATAAAAATATATCAAGATGAACACAAGTGTTGCCGTCTGTGGCCGAAGTACGGGCATTTTTTTAATGTCATACACAGTAGACAAACAAGCAAGCGGGCCACCTGATGGAAAGCTGTCACCGCCGCCTATGGACATCAGTAACACCAGGGGCGCTAATAATGCGTTGTCCACCAAGGAGGTTGGAAAGAAGGAGGGGGAAAGAGGGGATAGGGAAGGAGTTGGGCTTCCGGATCTCTCACTCACCGAACGAAACGCATTGCTGCTTCACGTCGATATTCTGTGAGAGGGTGGTACTTCCCCGGTCGAGCTAGCGCATTTCATAATAATTGCTCTACCACTCCTGAGCACTACCAACTACACCACCGAGCTGTAAAGAAAGATACAAAACGAAATTTATCAGGACACTGTAAAGTAGGTCCTAATACACTAGCAGTACCTAATCTCTAGGGTTTAAGGTACAGATATGAAACGTTGCGGTCATACTTACATCTGTGCTAACAGCTCAAAGGGTTGAAAGTCGGCCTTTTGTGTACAGACAATTACGAAATACTAACGGTGGTTTAAACTATAACTCTCCGTGAACTCATTCGTTCGTTTAACAATAAAAATAGATTAAAGTGGCGGTATATTGTATTATGCATATTTTAACCATTTTTGGATATTGTGAATAGTCAAAAATACAACTTTATGTTTATTAAATCATTTCATGTGCGTTAAATTTCAATTTTAAAGCAGTAAAATCAAATTTACTGCATCGTATATTACCACACCTGAATTTTCAACTATCAATTCAAATGAAAAATATTATCCGATGTATTTATATTATACACAAAATCTCTGTGGTTCTCAACAAAATGAAATGCACATTACCATGGTAAAATATGACCCTTCTAGTACAAGTGTTAAAAGGATGTTATGAGGTAGTGGGGGGCGTAGCGGAGATTTCTTGTAATATATGGAGCCTGACTGAAATATAACCTCCACTTTGCAGAGTATTACTACGTGAAGCTACCGTAGAGTGTCCCTGGTTAACGTCGCTTGGAGGAAGCACATTCAAAATTAAATGTTTGTTGCCGTTTATAACGGGCAACACAGACGGCGGACTATGCATGACGCACTTTTTGTCTATGAAAATAGAACCTATAACATTATAAGCACTAACGCGCGAATAGACGGCGCACAAAAACTCGATTATAATTCTGACAGTTCGCGCCACGCCGTCTCGCGTCGCGCCACGCCACACAAAGACAACGTTTGCTACAACCGGTAGAGCGCGTATGCTTGGTCTATAGCTTTAAAACTTTCGCTAACGCAGACGACGACGCACGATTAGTTCAGTTTTATTAATTGATGTACTTAATACGTTGCAAATTTTGTTAATCAGATTCTTGTTTTGCTTGCCCTGCCCGTTTCTTTCTTTAATTCGTTACCCTAAGGTTGCCTTGAAAAGATTGCTTTTAGCAATAAGGCCGCCTTGTTGCTAATACACTAGTATGTAAGATTTTAATGTAATATTTCTTTGTGCTGTTGGATGTGTATTGCAAATAAAGTATATTCTATCTATACACTGTTTCTTTTAACTTGACCAATGTAGTAAACAATCTTAGCACGTCTTTTTAACGAAAATAGGCAAATAAAATTATCATTCACACCCAAATAATAATAATATAGTTAGATATGGCATTTAACACAACACTCTTATTATTCTGGCGATTTATCGATTTTACACATGGATATTTGAATAAAAAGACACGCTAAGATTGTTTACTACATTGGTCAAGTTAAAAGAAACAGGGTTTATCTATCTATCTAGTCTGCCATCTACACGTACAAATAAAAGTGCGTCGTGTCTGTGAAAAATCCGTGATTATATATATATCAAGATAAAAATTATATTGTTCACCATAGTTCCAAAACATTCGAGTAAGTAAAGCTATGAAGCTAGTAACAACACTCAAACTGCGAATTCATATCTGGTAGGGAAGCAACGATGAATATTACAATGAAACCACTGAATTTGTGAAGATGTTTGCGGGTAACATTTAAAGACATAATTGTGGACGGTTTAATCCCTTTATACTGACAGCCATCTGCCTCAGACTTTAGAAACATTGAATTTCGTAGGATAGTACATCGTACCAACTTCATTCTACGTAGGTATCTATGGAAATTAATTGAGACAGCTTATTAACACCTGTTCCACACAGCACAGCAAGTTAGCAGGAAGAGACTCTGGTAAGAGATTATTTATATCATAGGTGTCCTAATGTCAAAACATAAATGTAGTCTAACCAAAGATAGAAGAAACTAATAGATAGGCAATGTGGGCGTGCTATACACAAGGTACTGACGTTTAACTTACACATATGGTTCCCATACAATTTGCAGCAAACCACATTTCTACCGGGGAGTAAAACTCCCCGTTTCATTGTTCTGTGACTGTAACCATAAACTCCGTCCACTTTCTCGAGGATACACGCACTCTATTATGTCCTTCGTATAAAAAGATAACAAACTTACAAGAAAATTATTACTCCCAAGTGTCTCACATTTCGGACGTTAGACAAAACTTACATTTTACCATTTCGCCACCTTTCCCGGCACGGACCACATTTATTAAATTTCATGTTACCGCTGAAGTTTTAATTAGAGCTTCGTTATTTTCACTGAGGGTTCCCGGTTAACTGTTAAATATTCACTTGACGTACCTACTTCAGCTTGTTCCGTATGATAAAAATGCTAAAACTCACTTGTAAATAAGTACCTACCAACTTTTTGGACGTCGATGCTATAACATTTTAATTTGCTTTATAAATTGCTAATGAAGCGGTCCGCTCCGTGTCGTCCGCCATTTTGCCACTTAATATTGTTAACTAACAAATCTTATCATGCTCCTGGCTTTTTGATGTGGTTTCTTGTTTCAAACAGGCGACCGTTATTATAAAAGTTTGAGAGAAACGCTTATTTTTATGTTAGTAAGACTGTTTCATTCATAAACGGTTTTCTCTAGTTTGTTTCATTACTTGTTTTTGTCTCTTTCTTCTTCTTTTTCGTAATTCTTAAGTTATTGGCGTTTGCTCTTCTAATCATTTAGAATTAGGGTTGGTTTAAACATATTTTATTCTGAGCCCTAAAAAATTATAAAATTTAGATTATTTATTTTTCTGATAACTCAGATCCATTCGGTTAGTCCAGAGAGACATAAAATTGTACTGTATGTTAACAAATAAATTTTATCTCATACTAGCGAAACCCGCGCAACTTCGTTTGCGTGTTTCCCGCTTTCCCGTGGGAATTTTTTATTTTTTCTCTCCTTAAGAACTATCCTCGTAGTACTATTATTAACAAAGAATTAGTGATTAGGGTTCAGCTGTTATCGAGATTTGCGCTTAACAACACATTCAGCGATTCATTTTTATATTATAGATAATATGACTGCCCTCTATAATCAAATTTCTATAATTCCGACCTAGACTGTCATAGTGGCTTTGGGATTATTTTAAAATTCTATTCTTAATTTAAATCACTTTTTTCAAAACGAAATACCATAAAGTTATAATAGATAAATTATTATAGGAATAGTAAATGTGACTAGTAGTGTACACACATAATATCGAAAATCCTGATGGCTGATAAATCAAATTATTATGAAAAGCTATTAAAACTAGTAATTATACGTACACACAAACTCATTAATATTTGATGGAAAAAATTACTAACAAGGCCGCAACACTAATAACTCTATTAGCTTTAAATTGGCGTTTATGGAGCTGATGCATCGACGAAGTTTTAAACGTTACGGAAATAAACCGTATTGGGAGTAATCGGGCGATGTGTTCCCAGTTCGCCACGAATATTACCAATACGGGCAAATGAAGCCCATTCAGCTGCAAATTCTTGTTAATTTCGTATTCAATAACAAATAAGCCTATTTTGGTCTCCTAAATACCTATTTGAAGAAAAAAAATATTTTCTAACGAAAATTGGAAAATGTATTTTTTTTAGAAAGTTATATGTATTTTCTTTCCAAACGGAAGATTTGTACCATATTTTTTTTTTTTTTATTGAAAATTTTTAAAAATTATAGGTGTAAAAATGAAGTAACTTTGCTGACACATTTAAGCAGGACTTGAGCCTACATGTATTATATGTAACGTTAGATATAGACAATGTCAGATCCAAGCTAACATTTATATATGTAGTAAATGTCAATGTTGTACTGTGCGAGGTCCGCACCTTCGATACCGTTGGGACGCTGACGATTTTAGCTATACGGTCGAACGTCCCATGGCCCGTTCAATTTGGCCCGTTCGAACTAAAAACCCGATATGGAAGGTACAGTAATCAATCACTGTTAAGATTCATTGAAATATCGAACTGTATATTGTTTTTGTCTTTGTGTAGAGAAAAAACAAAATAAATTAATATTTTTTCTTTCCCTGCTGATTTACAAGACTTTTATTTTTACAAAAGTGGCGTCCGTTTTCATTAGTTTTATAAATAAAATAATACTAACACTTTCCAAGAGCACATAGTAGGGTTTATAAAACGACAGCGCACTGCACCCGTCTGAAATAGAGATTAATGTTCAATGAAATGCGGTGTAAATAGTGTCTATGAAAGCAACGTGCGATAACAGATATAAATGGAGTTTGGTGAAAGAGAATATTACACACCTATCTTAGGGTTCTGTAGCCAAGGTTACAGTATCCTATTACTAAGATACTCTTTGATCTAAATACATTTTTTTACCCCTGAACTAAAAGACGGGGTGTTATAGAAATGTGTGTATCTGTATGTGTGAAATCGTAACTTTCAAAATGTTCCGATTTTGATGCAGTCTTTTTTGTTTTAAATGTGACTTGATCCAGAATACTCTTGGCTATGATCCAAAATCTGTTTGAGCTGTTTGACGATCATTAGCACTTTTCTAGTTGTCTAGTTAAGGACCCATTTCGCCGTCTTGGCCGCTCGAATTTGACGTTTTTAGCGCCACTATCGCAACTGCGCCCCGCACACGCACACATGCATGTATGCATAGTGGGTCGTGACGGACTGTGACTCGACAACTAAATTGTAACTTTGGATTTTGTTAGTAAATATAAAAATTGTTGTCAAATGTACTTATTTCATATAACAATAATTACTAACTGCTGCCCACGACTTTGTTTGCGTGTAGACACGTTTTTCCGTAAGAATCAGGTGGGAATATTTTCCTGCCGGTGGATTTTGACGTACTTTAATGACAAGAGTTTCGTGATGAAGGTTTGTCTCAGATTAGAGGTAGATATTCAAAAGCTAAAAAGACGCACGGAAACCAAAGGTATAATTACTAATTACAACCCAAGTCTTTTGTATGATCAAACCAAAAACATAAGAAGCAGAAATAGATATACAAAACGAGGACTTCACTAAACTTGTAGATTCCCACAAAATTAATACATAACAAATATAAGTGATCACACCTTTCTTTCTTAAAAAAGGCTGCCATGTTATTATAAATGAGGGCTTTTCAAGGAGACTTTAAACAAAATAAAATAAACTAAAAGTATTTCCAAGTTAAGTGTTAAAATCTATAACTGGTGGTGGAAATCTATGCAATGCATGCAATTTTTGCTAGCATTTGGATGACACTTGACTTTTCTACTATGCCATCAATCAAGAAAAAACGAATTATTTAACTTTTCTGTCACTTCGAAAAGCTCTCATACTCATTACGGTATTTGACAAGGACGTCAAAAATATAAACTATCTAAGTAAGTATAAAAGTCTTCTATAGTATTTGCTGAAACCAAATACTATAGACGAGTAATACGCACAGCTCTTGACGTTTCTCATACAATGACTTGGCAACCTCCGTTCACCTCATGCCTCTAGGGGCGCTATAACATTTTGCATACAAAACGCACAGTTCACCTCATGCCGCTAGGGGCGCTATAACATTTTGCATACAAAAGTTTTGAAATCGCTCACCTCATGCCGCCCTCATGGCGTAGGGGCGCTAGTGTTGCGTCTTGCCCGAATTCTTCCGAAGCTGTGCGTATTACTCGTCTATAGTATTTGCTGAAACTGAGCGACGAAGCATTGGCATATCATGTCACGGCCGCTTCATAGTAATTTGTATGAAGATTTTTAGCGTAAAAATTGGACAAGTTTGTTATTTTATTACACAAAATAAGGATATATTGATTAAGAAATTAATAAAGATTTCAGGCACTAGTTTATAGTTTTAACTTTATTATTTGATAAAATTCATTTCATAATTCTTGATACTTTTGACACAGTTGTTGCAGGACGGAAGTGCGATTTACACGTTTTTAGTGATTTTCAGATTTTTTTTTTACATTTATCTATAAACATTATCTTAAATTAATTAGGGAAATAAATTAGGGAAATTAAAAAAATATATAATATAGCCTATGTTACCCGGGGGTAATGTACCTTCCCAACGTTAAAAGAATTTTTGAAATCGTTCCAGTAGTTTTTAAGTTTATTCATTACAAACATACACACCCACATACAAAAATACAAATCCTTCCTCTTTTTATTATTAGTGTAGATTTTATTTTAACCAAATGATTACAATACACTTCAAGGAACAAAACCCTTAGAGCAACCAGCAAACTATCTAGCCTAAAGGACTTGCCACACTGGATGCGTTCTGCGGGCAGCGGTCCGGTCAAAGCGAACGCAGCCCGCATCATGTATGAACAACATTGTCAATAGTGTGGCAAGTCCTTTAAAAGCAAGTAATACTAAAAGTGTTCTCATACCCGTTATTTTATTTTACAAACAGTAATTCACGTCCACCGCACATCCTATGTTGATACAAACTTATCCAAGCCTGTTTGAAACTACTTGGAAATCTCCCAGCTCATTTAGAAGTTTCACTCCTGGCCACTTCAACAATAACTCACGTAGCTCTCACAGTTACGTTACTCCCGGGCTTATACAGGCCTATACACGTATAATTATAACCATAAATTACCGTGCAACGAAAACAAAGAGACTTTTTTATAAGTGTCAAATGGAGTAAAAGTCACTACAGAAAACATAAGGTAGGAACATGGAATTCGTGGTATTATGTGGCTTGACGGCAAAAGGCTACTTTATAGTATAACGCTCTGCATCATCAACAACAAGTCACGTACAAATGAATAGAGAGACGTCTCTACTCTGGCTATATGAATCCAGCCACGCCACACCACATCTTACGTTTGTTCCTACCTTTAGCTGACGAAGTCCCATAGAAATATGAAAGCGAAGGAGTTAAGGCGCTGTCCCACTGCTGCGCACGAAGAGGCTACGCACGTGTGTTAAGCTTTGCTTTGCAAGAGGATGTAAGTGATTGTTTCCACTGCAACCCACGGACACGTTAACCATCAAGTGACGTCATTTATACACGCGTGGCTTGCTCCACATAGCTCAACGCTGTCAACGCCATGCACGCAGTGAATGCGGTACACAGCTTGTTCCACAAAGCGTGCACATCGCTGCGCACGCTGTGGATGTGGAAACGTAGACCCACGTAGTCATCCACGCAGCTGTAATGTGCCACGTGGCCCACGTGTTCGTGCACAGCGTGCGCAGCAGTGGGACCGCGCCTTTAATCCACGAGAGTGATGGAGATAATTTGCGGGCTGTCATTGTCACTCACACAAATGGCGAATAGAGGGAATGGCGAACCGGATTCGTTTATCTAAACGTCAAAAAGTTTTTATATGAAGAAGTATTGATCAAATAATTTTATTTATATGAAACCATAGAATCTAATCAAATTGAAATTTATCAATTCACTGTACTGTACTGTATGTTTGTTTGTAGGTACCTATATTGCTCGTTAATCATATAAATTTTACCCCACATTTCCTTGTTTCATAGAAAAATCCGAGCACGTACACTAGTCAAAGTAACTCAATTTCCCTTGTCAGCCCAAATCAATTATACTATTCCTTACCTAAATATTTTATACCGTTTTCATATTTTATTATTACGGCATGATCAAACCGACCCAGATTGTTTTAGATTGCAATAAAATTATATTATTATAAGAAGAGGCTAATGTAATTGATGTAAAGGCTGCTAACCAGTCATACTGGAGCATTTGTGGGAGGCCTATGTCTAGTGGACTTCCTGTGACGTGATGATGAATGTAAGAATGTTGCACTACACAATTTACTGCATTGTATTAGTAGGTCTACTAATACAATGCATATTTATATTTTAAGTTTAAATTGTTAACCAAATACAAACAGTAGGTATTTTGATAAAATGTCTGAAATATTATTTAACTATTCCCGCAACGCAATTTCCGCGTGCGGCGAGAATATTATGTTGACAAATCGAAAATTGCAATTTGTCACTATAAAGTTATGACCTTGTCTGGTGAATCGGAAAATTAATTAAACCTTTGTGTTTTAGTGTTTTCTAGCATTTGTTAAATATTGACATTAAATAAACTAAATTCTTCATAATTTGGATAAAATAATTATTTAGAAAATTTGAACCAAAAATTAACGTTCATGAGACTTTTTTAGTTCCTTCAATCTTTCTTTGTGCTCAAATATAAAATTAATTAACTGAATTGCAATCAGGCTTAAGTTAAAGGGAGTTTGCATCGTAATTGTGTCCTAAATCGGGCTCATTTAGATTCCGAGGGATGGCGTTAAAGTCTAATTTGTACGGAACTTCCTCGCCGTATAATTGAGCCATTGTGCTCGAGACTAAATTTCGTACATCTCGCTAATTCATGCAGACATCTTTATTTTAGTAGCATTAAACTTACAAAAAAAAACTTTGATTTTAAGTTCAAGTAAAAACTACTGTTTAGTATTTATAATATCCGTAGTGAGAATATCTAATTAAGTATTTCTTAAAAAAATGTCATTAACAATTTTCAATAATTTAAGTAAACATTTTTGGAATAATGATACTTATTTTATTATTAAATGCAAAAATGTGTTTGTACTACGATAAACGATATTTTTTTAAGTGTTTTTAAAGTCAGAAGAGTAACATAGACTACTTTTTATTCCACGGAATACAAAGTTTCCCACAGGAATTAAATATGCACACCTTATCTCATTGACATTATTCCCTCTTTACCATGCGACATAAACCACAAATAAAAATTAGTACCTATAACATAACCCTAGTACTAACTTTTAGTCTTCAATCAACAACAGTCTAATACTCTTTTATAACACTGATTGTTCGCAACAATATCCGCTCTGATAGCTCGATTTAATTGAAAGAGGATTCGCCAAATAAAAGTAGCCAGTTCAATTGAAAAAAGAAACGGCTAAGTGCGTGTCGAGCCACATGCTGAATAGGGTTTTGTATTCGCTTCGTTTCATTGCAAGTGATTGCAATGTCATATTCTACGATATTTGTACGTTTTAATAAAATAATACGTTAAATATAAAGTTATTCGACTATTACTCGGTAACCTGTAAAGTTTACTTACGGTTAAGTAAACTTTTTTTTAAAATCAAGATATAGCAGTAGGCCACAGCATTTCAATGGGGTGGAGGCAATATTTTTCTTGACTGCTTACCATCAAGTGAATCTACAAGCATATTTGTTACTTTTCTACTATTAACAAAACATTAAAGAATTTAAGCGTAAAAAATATTTGCATAATTAAAACAGATAATCAAGTTACGTTAGCCTAATTATAAATCGCGTTGCACCATTAAATAAATTATAAATACTGTTATCCGGATTAACATTCCTCTTGTAAAGGATTATTTAAGGTAAAGGGGGATCTCTCAAAGACATAATGGTATTGCAAATTTGAATTATTATGAATTTTAATGCAATTTACAATATTATAGTAAGATGCACACTAAGAGAAAGAAGTTATGTAAGAAAGTGATGGTAAATAATCACCGCTACTCATGGACAATCACAACCACAACATTTTCTTCCATCTATGAGCTAGCACATTCACGAGCCACTACAGGTTCATAGAAGTAGCTCGACCTCCGTGGCGTAATGGTTACCATGCCAGACCGCCACCCAGGAGGTCCCGGGTTCGATCCCCGGTCGGGTCATGATGAAAAAACGAACTTTTTCTGATTGGCCTCGGGTCTTGGATGTTTCTCTACATATGTATTTGTTATAAAATATAGTATCGTTGAGTTAGTATCCCATAACACAAGTTTCAAACTTACCTTGGGGCTAGCTCAATCTGTATGAATTGTCCCTATAAGTAGCTAAACTTTACCGCTCAAAAAAAATCAGTTTTTATCTAATCAGTTTTCTTTTTCACACAACAAAAAGTTACACATAGCAAAAATAAAACTCAGCTTTGTGGTTATGTGTAATCCGATGAACAACCACAAGGTTGGGTTTTATTTTTGCTATTGAAAACTTACCAAATCGAATAAGATCGCTTACCATTTCCACACAGTATATGACCCGACTCGTTGAATAACCACGACAGATATCAAAGACCGGCAGTTTATTGCTTTGGATAGGCCAATATTTTGTCTCTAGGGATAACGCACGTACAAGCAAAATACATTTTCCTTACCATAAACTTAGATACCGAAGGAACGAAGGAAGGAATTATTACTGTTTTTATTACTTATTGACAACCACTTTCAAGGCGAGTTGTTCTAAACAAAAAGCTACACACAAAATTTTAATATTTTTCGATCCGTTTTTACTTGAATAGATAAGAAACATACATACATCCTCACAATTTTCCTCTTTAGAATGTAACTAGCGAAAGCCACGCGACTTCGTTTGCGTATATCGCGCTTTCGGAAAAAACGTTCATATGGCCTACGTCATACAAAGAACTTGCCCTCCAAATTCAGGGGACCTGATTCGGTTTCGGTTTAAAGAAATTTATTATCACTCAAGAACAATTTACAGTTCACTTATGAGTAACTTACATACTAATAAACATAATCAAAACAATTATCGGTAGTGAGATCTCGCGAATCTGGTTTAGGTAATTTAATTTAGTGATCCAAAAACAAAATGGGAGAGAGAGACATATCAAAAATAAAAAATTTCAGAGAACACAACAGAGAGCAGTACATTTAGTAGTTTTTTTTATTTTATTTTATTATTATTATTTTATTCATATAACGTGTATGTTTTTGCTTACGTAGGTTTTTAATCTTGACTTAAAGAGAGATATCGTTTTGCATTCCTTTATTTCGTTCGGTAACTCATTGAATGTTTTTGTCCCGTCGTATAATATGTTTCGTTTCCCATATGTTGTTCTGGGACTGTGTAGTTTAAGTTTATTTGTGTTTCTCAGGCTATGAGTGTATGTTCTGTTGGTGAGTGAGATTTGTGAGTGTATGTTGCCAGATAGTATTTTTTTTATCAGGATGCAAATGTTTAACGTATATATCTGTCTTATGCTAAGCAATTCTGTTTTCTCGTATAGTGTTTGTGTATGTGTGAGTCTATCATAGTGGAATAAAGTTTTGATTGCTTTGTTTTGGGCTATTTGGAGCGGTTTAATGTTACTTTTTGAAGCAGAACCCCAGATTTCAATAAGGTAATTTATATTAGATTTAGTTAGTGCATTATAAATCATAGTTCGGGTTTTATAAGGAATACAGGGAGCCATTCTTCTTAGTACTCCAGTAAGAGAGATTAATTTAGTTTTATTTATTTATTTATTTATTTATTTATTTATTTATTTATTGCATTACATGTGACACATACATTATATTACTGTACATAATACATAGCAGTTATCTACATGCACCTTTTAAGGCATATCAACTTGAGTAGAAAAAGAGAGGCAGACATTTAAATTAGTTTATCTTCCAGATATTCACTGACGCTATAGTACGCTTTATTAATTAGCAATCGTTTAACTGATTTTATAAATGAGTTGAATTGATCTATCGATTTCATTCTAGACGGTAGGTGATTATAAGTTTTAAGTTTGTTTTTTTTAAGTTTGTTTATGTGTGGTCTCCACGTTAATTTGTCATCAATAAGCAGGCCGAGATACTTTTCTTGTTGTGACTTGTGCAGTCTTTCATTATTAATATAAAGGGGCGGGCAATTCAAAATCTTTTTATTTTTTGTAGTGAACATCATATAGGAAGTCTTTTTACTATTAATAGTTAAGAGGTTACATTGGCACCAAATTTCATATTCATTTAAATCTTTCTGAGCTTGATTTATCAATTGTTTCATATCTTTTCCAAAGTAAAAAATACACGTATCATCGGCGTATAGTGTGACCTGTCCCGTTAAGTTAATTTGGCTAATATTGTTGACGTAAATGGAGAATAATAATGGACCCAAAACAGAGCCTTGGGGTATACCGCATTTTACAGTTCTTGGATTGCTTGTGACTGAACCTATTTTAACAACTTGTGTGTGTATTTATCATTTCCTTTATATATTCTTCTAGTGTGTTGTAGTCGTGGTCTTCATTAATTAGCTCGTTTGTTTTGGTTGCTTCATATAGCCCACAGTAGTCAATCGCATCGTAAGATACACGTTCTGGGATTATGTTTTTATATTTGTTGAATGTAACGTACATTTGTTTATGGTCGGATAATGATGAATAAATTATTGAAATGTGGTAGTGTTCATTGCGAAGATTCGAGCAAACATGATCCAATATTGTTCTAGTAGCAGCTGTTTCACGAGTGCAGTAGTCTGCGTCTAGGTTATTTAAAATATCATATCCAGCAGATTCAAGCATGTCTTTGTAATCTGTTGTGTCCCTATTATCTGACAATAGGTCTACATTGAAATCTCCGAATATGATTCCCCGTTTTCGATTCTCTAATTGCTGTGAGTACTTGTCAAGAAAAGTTTGTAAGTTTCTTTTTCCAGGATTATAGATAGCTCCAACATGCATTGAGTATCTTTTCAGATATATCCACAAATAATGAACACCTTCATCATACAATTCTTCCGTTAGTTCATATTGTAAACTTTCATGGATATAAATTGATACACCTCCACGTCTTCTATCTGATCGATAATTATAAACGTGGACATAATTTGGTATATTGAAAGATTTTGCATCAAATTCGTTTTTTATCCATGTTTCTGTTAATACAATCAGATGGGTCGTGCAGTTTATAGCTTTAATTATACTCTTTAACTCATCGAATTTTCTCGATGATTCTCGTAACAAAACCGATTCTATTTCGATTCGAACACACTCGCTGTCCCGTTCAATTCCTATTTTATGAGTGAGACAGCGATTGAACTTTTCTTAAAATATGTGCGCCGTACAATAAAACTTTTAAAACGAAAGGTGGGTGCATAGCAGTACCCCATACCCTGTAGTTCTATGTTGGGATATTCACCATGCTTTATTACTATATAGTACTGATGGGATACTAATTAACAGTTCTATAGAACTACAAGTATGCACCCAATTTGGTTAGTCAGTCACCTTTGATCTCACTTTCGAACTTGTCAAGGTTCGTATCTTAATGTGTGTATGTAATAATCCGTTCATATTTTTTTCATCATCACCATTTTTGAATAATATTGCACGTAAAGAATGCTTTGAGAGTGTTCAAACAATATTTTATTCATTCATTTTGGATGCAACGGAACACGAACGGAAAGTTCATTATAACAACAAAATATTGTTGACTGGCTTTTATGAAAAACGGATTTTCAAATTACTTTCATGTAGAT
This sequence comes from Endotricha flammealis, assembly GCA_905163395.2. Taxonomy (NCBI): domain Eukaryota; kingdom Metazoa; phylum Arthropoda; class Insecta; order Lepidoptera; family Pyralidae; genus Endotricha; species Endotricha flammealis. The sequence goes on along the minus strand of LR990857.1, from coordinate 4,522,460 downwards.
TTTTTGTCACACATCCGAGCGAAATCTTCCGTTCTGCTGTATTTTTTAAATTTTACATTGTTTTTTTTTTTTGCTTTAAATCTCTATGCTTCGGTAATTTTGATTCATTTCATTTTATTTAAATGAAAGCTATTCACCATCCTAGACTGATATCCGGTAAAAAAAATATAATAATTTGTTAAGTCAAGTTATGAACTGCCTATGTATAAAGGATCTAACTTTGTCAAGGTGTTTTTGCGTAAAAAAATTACGAACATTCAAACCATCCATACAAACTTTTGTTATTATCACAACAGTCGACAATATTTTGGAATAAACATGCAAAGAAAATCCTGTCTGACTTATAAAGAAGCGGGATTAATCTCACTACCTGAAGGGGTTAGTGGGACCGCTCCACTTTAATTTTATACCTCTATAAATTCTCACACGATTCAGCGATCAGAATGAAGTATTACGGTGGAAATATTAGGGACGTCTTAAAAATTACAGCTATTATTGGGGTAGCCAGTTACGTCGCGTCGGCCGAAGGTCGGGCGAACTCCTTTTCAAATCCAGCTTTCTTTGGTAAAAATAACCGATTATTTTGTTACAATGAAGAAATTTAAAATTTTCACACTTATTTTTTTACTTAATAATATTTTACGAACTGTTCATTTTATTACAGGCTAGAGTTGCTAGACACAAAGCAAACTTTCATAAGAGTCAGGCGTATACTGTTACCCATACCACAGATTACTTAATACCCCATACCACAAGCAGATTCAAGTCTCTTAACTTGATTTATATGTATATGCAGACTGCAAATAAATTAGTGTCACGAGAAACACAATTTAACCTATGTCATTACTAGTACGAGCCAATGGGAAAAGTATAAGTAATACATAATAACGTTGCAGACAATAAACCACGGAGAGAAACAATTTATTCAATTTACGTAGGTACCTAAAATACAAAGCAATGATAAGGCTAACATTTTTCTCAATATAACAGCAAATATGAACATCATAAACCTTTATTATGAACTAATAAAAGGAAGCGCATGTTTTAATATTCCTACAGAACGTACGATAAAAATCTGTTATGGAAACATCCATGACAACGAATAATATAGATCGTAAACACCTAGATCACCCATATAAAAGAATATGGCGCTCCTTGGCGGGCGTTAAATGACTTTTATTATGGAACTTTGATGTTACTTGTAAAGAATAACACTGAATCTATACATATTTGTGTAATATAATAAATCAGCTGACCTTGTCGTCAATTTGAAAATATTTTTAAAAGAAAAGCATCCCCTTTCCGCCCCAGGGTGGGTTTCGAAATCTCCTCTAGAAATCCGGCCGAATGCTCTTTCCAACTGAGGTACGTTAAAGGTTAGTAATGGTGGCGATTTTTCATCCTTTTATACTGCGTTAAGTCGTAGTTGTTGTGTATGTAATCGAACCGAAAACCACATTAAAACTTACCGCCAATATCGGGAAATCAGCATGGATTATGAATTTTGAACGATTAAGCAATTATTGGGTAGTCTTGATCGATTCACTATGTATCAAAGAATATGGACAATATTTCATTTTATTCCGTTCATATTTATGCTAGATACATTTTTAAATCTCACAAACTTTTTTTAATGTTTTTTTTTACATGATGCTATTCATATGCCTTGGAGATTTTATATATTTGGTATATGCTGTGCCACGTCCATGTCCGATACGGGACGTGCTTCACATAAATGTACAGTTCAGGGCCGCCATGTTTTATTTAACAAAAATCATTATTTAATCAGTTCAATAGCGACCTTTATTGAAAGATTTTCTCACATCCAGAATCTTAAATTTCAATCTGAAACCGAGTTTTATATGCATTCTACAAGTATTTCAATGTATTCTTACAAATATACCCAATTACGCTGCAATCGAGTATTCCTTTGGGGGACATTTTCTCTTTCCTCACTGAATAAATTTAATAAAATTCTTCACAGAAAAATATTATTGGCTTTCACTTTACTTTTCACTAACGTAGTTCGCTCTAATACTCTATTTAATCTTCTTATATCAAAGTCCCCTTAATAATTCTGAAGTTTAAATTTTAATTACTTCTATGAACTTAATCTTCATAAGATTCTTCAAGGATTCTTCCATTAGAAATAAGTAAATTAATTTTGACTTGCTCTATATTTCCACATAAACTTATTTTCTCAACCATTAAAAAATATTAAATTTCTTTATTTTCAAAGGAATTTCCAAATAGCGACGTCTTATCTCTAAAATCAGCTACTAATCTTGCCCACCCGTGTATTTTTTGTGGTAGTCTTTTGTTTATTGAAGGCTTTATAAATTAAAATTTGATCTAGGTTTGGTTTTATAGTAAAATAATGGTTTACTTAGAAAGTTATTAATCGGGCATTGTGGATAAATTATTGAACTTATCATAATGCCTGGGCATTATCCTTTGGTTATTATTAAATTTTGCATATAAGTTTAAAAATGTAAATTCAACTTTTTGATACAAACAAAGCGCATTTTAAAACTTAATACATAATTTATACGTGAACTGATAGAGAAAACTACTTCAGTACAAATACAGCGCAAGAGCAATTTACAAAGTAGCTTATACAAACAAATAGTTCAAAGCAACAATTTGTTGTCGTGAAGTTTTACGTAAAAGCGCATTGGGAGACATGCCTTAGGTGCATTTTAAGTCGTTTCATATTTTATGGCATTTCCTATTCGACAGACAACAGTTATTGCGACTCCAAATTGGAATGGAAATGGTTGGCAAAAGTATTCATTAAAACCACCAAGGCACCTATTTCTTTCCATTTCTAATTTTCGTTCTTGAACCTTATAAGAATATTTTCATGTAAATCATTCACAAAGGTTTTTGCACTACGATGGGACCAACACAAAAAGATATAATATTTTCTATCTACTGGTGAAACCTTGACAACGTTGTAAGCTCATAATCTTTATTTACAGCTTATAGAATCACTGCAAAATATTCATCTATCCAACTTCAAGAGTTTGGACTGCGCTTGATTGGTCAATCATTCAGTTAGACATTTCCATTTGTCGATATCGATAATAATTCTTCCGATACCATCCCTTGGTCTCAATTCATCACATATGCATTCATCATTTCATTTTGTAGTGGAAAACATGAAGAGAAACTTTAGACAGGAGTTCACATGAGAATCGGCGCACTCAAGCGAAAGTTGATTGACTATATTGTTCACGTGAAGAGCATATTGTCACCTACAAAGTGATATCGTTAAAAGACTGCTCGATTCGAAAATTAGTATTCTTTTTTTTTCATTTTGCTTTTAATAAACATAATTTGCGTATGTGCCACGGAGGGCTCGTTAAGCCGTCAGTCCCGGCTGTTGTCGATGGATGACAGTCGTTCAGCCAAGTCCGTGGCCTTCAGGCGGCTTGAAAACATCGGCCTTTGCCAATCCACATAGAAGCAGCGTGGCAGAGTACACTCGAGAGAGATTGAAGGGAGACCCGTATCCCAGTGGGCTGATTATGGGTTTATACCTACTATATAATGATGACACGCAATTTATTTAAAAATTTACTCATAAATTATATATAAAAACTTTTCTGCACACAAATACAAAACAAAAATGCAAGCAGGTGCAAGCCAATCGATTGTTCGCATACAAAGTGATATGGTATGGTGCGAGAGCGACTGTTACAAATTAGGTATATTCATATATTGAGAGTGGTGTGGTGTGATCGATATTTTATTGGTTTTAGACAGTTTCAGTTATTGAAATATCAAACTTTGTTTACCGAACGTGTTTTTCAGTAACAGATAACAAACGGCCAAGTCTAAAAATAAATAGAAACAGTATAAACGAACACTAAGACAAATACTTTCTTTGAATTAATACACCATAAACACGAGATTTTTCCTTTGAAGATATATTAATATTCTTTTAAGAAACAGTTGTTAGACAACAAACAGGAAAACTAAAGCTAAATGCGATAAACCAACCAACCTTCGTGACGCGTGCTAGGCAGGAAGTACTAGATATTACGATAGCCACAACTAATCTTGCCAGGCATATCAATAACTGGCAAGTTAGTAGTGAAAACTCAATGTCGGATCACAGACATTTAACTTTTGAGGTTAGGGCTGCTTTAGACACACAAACCACAATTTATAGGGATCCAAGATCAACAGACTGGGCTAATTTTAAAAATCAGCTAAGTCAAAATCTAGAAACCTTTCCAAAAACAATCAGGTCAACTGAGAGTCTTGAGGTAGCTGTTAGCATACTCACCAAAGGTATACAAAAAGCCTTTGAGGAGAGCTGTCCGCTTAAAATAAAGACCTCAACCAGAAAAGTACCCTGGTGGAACTCTAAGCTTCAAAGGCTAAGAGAAAAAACCAGGAAATTATTCAACAATGCTAAAAAGACTCAATTGTGGGAGAACTATAGGAAAGCATTAACTGAATATAGCAAAGAGATTAGGAAGGCAAAAAGAGCATCATGGAGAAAGGTCTGTGAAGAGGTCAAAAATCTCCCGCAGGCAGCAAAACTCCATAAATTGCTCTCAAAAACCAAAACTAATCAGATTGGACTCCTCAAAAAGGAAGATGGCTCCTTTACAACATGCGAAAAGGAGACCTTAGAGTTGCTGGCCGCGACCCACTTTCCAGGGTCCACGACAAGGGACTTATTCCAACAACGCCCTGTCTATCATAAGCCTCGTAATGAGGACTGGTGCAGGGCTGCAAAGATCATAAGACCCAAACAGGTTCAGTGGGCCGTAGACTCATTTAAATCATACAAAGCGTGCGGAGATGATGGAATACTGCCCGTCCTGTTACAACAAGGAGTGGGCATCCTCATTCCTTATCTGGTAAAAATCTTCAGGGCAAGTTATGCCTGGGGATACTTACCAGATCAGTGGACCTTGGTCAAGGTCCTTTTTATACCTAAAACTGGTAAGAGAGATTATAGCCAGCCAAAGTCTTTCAGACCAATAAGCCTCTCTTCATTTCTTCTTAAGACAATGGAGAAGGTGATAGATAGGTATATTAGAGACGTAGCTTTAGTAAGACATCCAATCCATCCCAGCCAACACGCTTATCGCAAGGGTAAATCAACAGAAACTGCCCTTATAAGCCTAGTGGATAGACTGGAGAAGGCTACAGAAGATAAGGAAATAGCACTGTGTGCTTTCCTTGACATAGAAGGAGCTTTTGACAACTCATCAACCTCACTGCTGGTCAATGGGCTGATAAGTAAAAATGTCGACCCTACGACAGTGAGATGGGTAAACTCCATGCTCTCGCATAGAGGAGCAAGATTAGCCCTTCATAAAACCACAATTGACATATCTACAGTACGAGGATGTCCACAGGGAGGAGTTCTATCGCCTTTACTGTGGACTCTTGCTGTAGATGAACTATTATACAAACTGGCAGAACTCCGAATTGATGCCCAAGGCTATGCAGATGACTTGGTAATCATAGTAAGAGGTTTCTGCCAATCTACTATCTCGGGTATAATGCAGAAGGGACTTAACACTGTCAGTGACTGGTGCGTCAAAAGTGACCTCTCTGTAAACGCCGACAAAACTGTTATTGTACCCTTTTCGAAGAAACGGCTATTGGACAAATTAGTAAGGCCAAAGCTTAATAATAAAATGATTATGTTTTCCACAGAAGTCAAATATTTGGGCGTTACTATCGACCAAAGGCTGACATGGAACTCACACTTGGCTAACGTTTCAAAAAATGCGAAGATGGCCATGGGCGTCTGCGGTCGCTTGATGAGGAACAACTGGGGTATAAATCCCAGAACCGCACTATGGTTGTACACTGCCATTGTGCGGCCGATCATAACGTACGCATCAGTGGTGTGGTGCGACAAAGCAAATCAAGTGACTGCCAAACAGAAATTAGACGGCCTGCAGAGAACTGCCTGTCTTATGTCCTCGGGAGCTATGTCCACGTGCCCTGGAATGGCGCTCAATGCACTGCTGGGACTGCTGCCTCTTCATGTGTTCATACATAGAGAGGCGAGGGCAAGCATGTATAGAGCCAACATACAGGGCAGGGGCAATTGGCTCTCCAAGAAAATGAGGATCCTACAGGACTCATCCCTGAATTCACCAATATTAAGCATGCCAACCGATGCCATGCTACTGCGGCACGTTTTTGAAAAACAGTACTCCGTAGAAATTCCATCTAGGGAAAACTGGTTAAATAGCCAGCTATCCTTTGAGGCCGGATGTCTAATCTGGTACACAGATGGATCCAAAATGGGTCACAATGTAGGCTGTGGAATACATGGAGTGCGACCAAGGTTCAATAAAAGTGTGAACTTGGGTAAGTACGCCTCTATATTCCAGGCAGAGGTTTATGCCATAGTAGAATGTGCGGAAGCCAACCTGCAAAAGCGCTACACCAACCAAAAAATTTATATCAACTCTGATAGCCAAGCAGCTCTACTAGCGCTAGACTCGAATGTGGTCACATCGAGACTGGTCGAAGAGTGCATGGAACGACTGAACACTCTAGGCAACAAAAATAGAGTAGTTTTAAGATGGGTACCAGGGCACGCAGGCATTAACGGCAACGAACGTGCTGATGAGCTTGCAAGAGTGGGGGCTAATGGAGCACAGGAGGGACCTGAGCCTTTCTGTGGTATACCAAAAAGCCTAGCTAACAGAACCCTTTCGTACTCCTGTTTCGAAAATGCTATCAAGCTCTGGACGGAATCGCCGGGCATGGATCACTCAAAACTTCTAATCAAAGCCTTCGACAAAAGGTATAGCAACCTTGTCCTAGCGCTCAGTAGAAGTAACCTACGAATAATGGTCAGAGCCTTAACTGGACATTGTTGCCTTAATAAGCACATGTCCAACTTAGGACTGAGTGACACACGCACCTGCAGACGATGTAAGGAGGCTGATGAAACACCACTGCATCTTCTGGGGGAATGTGGGCCACTTATACACAAGCGCAGCACTCATCTTGGGAAACATTTATTAAGCCCGGATGAGTTAAAGGAGCTCACCCCTAAGCAAATCCTGCGGTTCATCACAGCTGCAGGGTTTAGCGGTGAGCTCTAACAAATCATGTGGCGATCACAATAGACCAGTCTTGGTCGCAGTGCTACTTAAGCCGCACAAAACATAATAAAAAAAAAAAAAAAAAAAAAAAAAAAAAAAAAAAAAAAAAAAAAAAAATGCGATAAAATGAAAAATGTATTACGGGCGCCTTCTGAATTTATTACGAGTGCAGTCCGTCCGACCTGAGTCTGAGAGGAATGCATAAAATTTGTTGTCTATTCATTAAAATTTTAATGTCTCAACTTCCGAACGCCTGGGGTCCGCTATTCTTTATTATATTCAATTAAAAACATAAACAAAACCTTGCTGAATAGGTACTGTGTCCATTATTTCAACCTACAAGAATACACCGTCTTTATGAGAAAGTACGATGGAAGTAAGAAGACGAACCTAAACGTGTTTGTACTACTTTAATGACGAAACGATGTTTTTAAGTGTTTTTAATGTCAGAAGAGTAACATAGACTACTTTTTATTCCACGGAATATAAAGTTTCCCACAGGAATTAAATATGCACACCTTATCTAATTGACATTATTCCCTCTTTACCATGCGAGATAAGCCACGAATAAGATTAGTACCTATAACATAACCCTAGATCTATATTTTAGTCTTCAATCGACAACAGTCTAATACTTCTTTATAACACTATTTGTTCGCAATAATATCCGCTCTGATAGTTCGATTTAATTGAAAGAGGATTCGCCAAATAAAACTAGCCAATTCAATTGAAAAAAGAAACGGCTAAGTGCGTGTCGAGCCACATGCTGAATAGGGTTTTGTATTCGCTTCGTTTAATTGCAAGTGATTGCAATGTCATATTCTACATTAATAAAATAAAAACTTTAAATATAAAGTTATTCGATTGTTACGGCGTTTTTCCACTAGGTACTCCGGCATCCGATTTTTATCGGTCCGGTAATTGCCGGTCCGATGTAGAAATTCATACTTTAGACATAAAACCGGATGCCGGAGTAGTGGAGAAGCGCGTATACTAAAGTATGAATTTCTACATCGGACCGGCAATTACCGGACCGATAACAATCGGATGCCGGAGTAGTAGAAAAACGCCCTAAGTGTCCCATTCCCTAATGTTATCACATCACTAAAATATGCCCGACAAAGAGAATTCATCGGATGTAAGCTCTAACGTACCTAATGAGATTCCATTAGCACCTGGCTCCTACTCGCATATTTGCGTACACTAGCCTTCCTCGTTGCTGTAAATACATTAATGTACTCTCGTTAGTAATACAGTACATATTCAAATAGTATTTATAAGAAAATAGACTCTGTCCACTAACACAAAAAATACACCTTACCACCACCACCTTATAATAAAATCGTTATAGAAGTGCTCACAACTAAACATGAATGTTACATCAATATTAATTTAGGTGACAAATATAAATATTTTTATGCTGAATAAAATTGTTAGAAGAAATAGTATTTTTTCCTTTATTTCAAATCAAATCAAATTATAATCCATTTTTATTCCCACACAATAGGTACTTAAAAATAAGCATGAACATGAATAATAGGCATGGCATAATACAGTGGTTTAACTATATTGTGAGGGATCGGAACCTGTACTAGGATACCCTGTGTTACAGTACTCCGGCCTATTATTATTTAATATAATTAATCTTGAAGAATGAGATTAGTAGGTACCCAATGCAAGAGTTTACTTCTCCGTACATTGGAATTTAAAAGGTCTCCTGCTAAATAGATTTGTTTCCAACGTGTTAGTTTCAATATCGAGAATAATGAAAGTTGGTCTGGAAATGGGAAAGGAAAATAAAACGACACTATCTTTTGTGAAGAGACGCCATTGTGGGCTACTGGGGCGCAACAGGTTTTCGCAGTAAAAGTCTACACGGCCGACAAATGGTAAATGTAACGTTTCAATTCTTCACGTTTCTCCTCTGTATCCATATTAACAAATAAATTAAATAATAACCGTTTACATAATAATTTACAATAAATCTTTCTATTAAATAAAGAATTATAATTTTGTAATATTACCTCTACAGTTTTACAAAAATCTCATGTATATCCTGTAGCAGCGGCCATTTTGAAAATGTTACTTAAAATAATAATGCTTCCTACGCAAATTTTGAGTTTAATCGTGTATCAAAGTGGTTCTAATTCAACTTGTTAATTTGAACATACATAAACTAACAAATTATGTCAACTTAAAAGCCTAAATATTATTAATCCTCTAATAACTTTCGAAATATATTCATTTAAAGTAGTTTTATTCAAAGAGGCAACAGGTACTCATTATACAGTGATAAGAATGGAAATAACGCATGAAGGTTTCATATTGAGATTTCTATAAAAGATAAAACTATTATCGGAGCTAACTGATTCTCTTTAACAAAAGAACGCAATAAAATGTTCCATCCGATCTCTCACTAAGGACGCAATTAGCTAATTGGTTTAACGTAATTTAAATTATATCCAGTCGATAAATATCAATAATTTCTTCAAAAGGCTACTAAAGGTGACATTAACAAACTCATTATCAACCACTGTTATTCTAATGTTGAAATTCACTGCTAGCCAGTTTCTGAAAAGCATTTTACTTTTAATTCTACGTTAAGTCTCAATCTAACTCTGTTTTAATTCTTTAGTCTGAAAGTGACAGATATGTTTTAATGCGTCATTAACTTTAAAAATGCGTTTCAGAAACTGGCTGTCAATAAAAAGTTATATTCTATACTCCAACGCTGTGTCCTCAAAAATCAGAAAAACTGCGTCTATTTTTCATCCAAGTTAGTGATTTATTTGAATACTTTTGATTGATTAAAAAACAGGTGTTACTGACAAAAAAAAGGTATGCCATTTTTCAAGAGAAATCCAATGGGTTAAAACGAACACGTCATCGTTTAAACATGAATAAAACATTTCGTTTGCGAATCGCGGCTGTAATCTGTTAAGCTATAGTTAAATATTAACTGGAAGTTCAATACTGTTTGTAATAAAAACTACAGAGGGTATGCAAAACAGACAGCTCAAAATTAAACACATTTAGTTTGTTTGTTTATAACCTTTTTTAATGTACCACGGGCAAACAAGCAAGCGGGCTATACCCGATGAAAATAATTACCGACGCCTGAAATCTGTAATTACAGGGACACTACCAATGCGATGCGTTTCTGGAAGAGAATATCAACAAAAATCATAATTAGATCCTTTACACACCATGCAAAAGAGGACAAGGCTCAATTTATCAAATCAATTATTTAAAAAAAACACGTGACTAAATAAAATTCTTATTATTAAATCGAGTAAATAACGCCTAGTATTATGTTAAAGAAGGTAATAGGTCAGCAACGGCAACTTAACATGCAAGGGTGGACGGAAAAGTGTACCTCCTTTCATAAAAAGCGGAAAGTATTATAATTGCACTTGACTCGGTAATTAAACGAGTACAAAATTCCGCTTCTTTCAAAACAATTTTTTTCTATACAATTTTTAAGGAAGTTGAAAAGTGCTAGCGCACGAGATGACTCAGCAACCTGAGCATTGCCCAAACATGTTACGGAAAAATAACTTGTAACAAATGGAATTGCCTCTCGGAAGTTGAGAGCGTCAAGAAGTGAATCCGGTAGCTGTAAGACGCCAGGAGATCCCTATATCTCCCTATTTCCTTCTCTTATAAAGCTAGGTATTGCTCAATGAGTCTACTTTTCTGGGAGTCCAAAAGTGATGATAATTTCTTATCTTATATCTTATATTCTTATATTTAAGTGCTGGTAGGAAAAAAAATTTTTTTTGACGTGCGAAAGTATTTCCTGTAAATCTACTTGCTACTACTCTATTTTGTAAAATTGTAACAGAAGCACTGGGTCGTTAAGCAGGTTATGGTAGTTTCACCAGTTCTCACAGCTCTGGCTTAGTTACGGCTTAAAAAGTACACCGTTAGGTATTTAGCAAGTACCTAACCTAGCAAGGAGAGGAAAATCAGACAATTTTTTTTTTTTCTATTTTGTATTAACGCATGGATGTTTTGGTTTTAGCTGTAAATTCATGTGTTTGTTAAATAAATAAATAAATAAATAAATAAACACGTTGTCGCTTCCCTAAGCGCTCTACCAAAAACAGCATATCTCTTTTTTTGTATGAACATTTGTAGCTAGATCGCTGCAATCTTATGCTGCTACACGCTCTACTGACTGAAGGCACTCACCGCTTAGAATCTGCCTAGGGGCGGCCCACTACTGCCTAGGTTGACACCGGAAAGGTAGGTCGAGCGGGAGCGCTCCCTCGTACACAAATACAATACACGCAAGGTACAGTCTTGAATGCGTCACCAGTTTTAAAAGTTAGGACACGATGCATGGAAAAAAATGTCAATTGAAGTAATATTTTATAGAGTAGCTGATATAAAAAGATTGTACACAATCGAGAAAAGATGTCATGTGTTCTATCTTACATTGTGCATTCACGAAATCAGGGCAGCGCAAACAAAAGATGGCTAACATTTAAATGTTATATAAACAGACCACCCCTCCGCCGCTTGTTCATGAATATTCATTTTGAATTATAATTCTTTAAATGAAGTTATACTGCGAATAATGAACAGTTATTATTTCGTGTGCTACTTTAAAACATGTTTTAAATAGCAAACCGTTATATAGGTATTTACTTACGATTTTGTTTTTTTAGTTAATTAACATAGGGTTTAGATAGAGGTTCTAAAAATATTATGACAATTTAAATTTAAAACGCAAAATGTGTTTTATTTATAGAGTAGCTTCATTTGTTGGAAAAACGAATTTTATTGGAAAAGCGGTGAAAAATATTTTCAATTCTTGCATATTTTTCTATCGGGACAAAAAGTGGAGTCATAACAATTCATGGAATGATGTATTAATCTACCTATCCATATGTATGTACCGGTTCCCTTGAGAATTTCTAAAGTGCATGGTTTATGGAGAACTAGACAAAGAAAAAAAAACATATTTTTATTTAAACAAAATATTTTACAGTTATGATGAAAAAACAATAGGTAATTTTATATTCAATGGTGTTCGATCTCGTTTCGCCGAATTCATAAAGACAATTTAAAAGTACAAAGCACTGCATTGTCTGTCACCGCTTTTACGCTTTCGTTTATTAAATTCTTATTTTGAATAGGTATAATAGTACATTTCATTACAAGTGCGGAAAGTCTGTCATTGCAAAGAGTTCCGACAAATGTCGACCCGAGCCGAGGCGCAGCCGAAGGTGAGGGTTGACAGTCGGAACAAGTTGCAATGACGGTTCCGCACGTGTACTGAACGACTATTTTTAATACAGTTGCGAAAAAATTAAGCAATTTAATAAAATAATAAAAACACAATAAACTCAACTAACTAATCATTTATTTCTTATAATAGTTATAATTCACATATACATTGAAATTGGTACAGTTTTTTAAATTAACTGAGGAAGTTTTAGGTTGCGTATTTACTGTTTGAGACAAACTATTATTAATTTCGTATGATTGTTCATGTATATTTGTCAAAGGTGTTAAACAATGGCGTTTGCTAGTTGATGGAATTGGATCTGATGAATTATCATTATCAACGAAGGTAGATGGACGAACGTTCTCTTCAGTATTGTCATGTGAAGGAGACGGACTGGACTTTAAATTAATGGATTGTGTGATTTTTTTCCCAGTTTCTAGTTTGTTGTTTAATGAATCACCAATATAGCCTTCCGCAACTTTGTCTGACTTCCAACCTCCTAGTCGCTTTAAGGACGTCAAATTGGCTCCTGAATCTGCCAATAATGTAGCAGAGGTCCTCCTGAAGCTGTGCCCAGTATAATACTCAGCATCCGGCAGACCAAGAAACGTAGCTATTTCTTTTGGCATATTACCAAATTTGTTTATCCCGATTGCTTGAGCTGTACACTTCCCTTTTTGATAATTTTGGAAAAAACGGTCGGTTTTTGCTTTTTGGGCCCGCTGATTCATACATTTTTGCACTATTCTAAGAAAATCTCCTTCAACAACAAAGCTTCTCGGTATCTTATTTTTTGTATTCGGAATCAAGATTATCAAGATTAGTAGCATTTTACCATGGGTTTCAATATCTTTTAAAGTAATATTGGCTAACTCCTCTCTGCGGCAAGCTCCAATAACGCCAAAAATCAGCGCAACCTACAAAAAAAAAAGGGATTTGATAAATATTTTTTAAAATAATATATTGACTGTATTTTGCGATTTCGTAAACTGAATACTAAAGAAAAATATAAGTATTTATTAATAAATTACCTTTGTGACTAAATAACGATCATCGGGAGCTTCGTTCAAAAACCTTTCCACTTCATTCGATGTTAATATTTTCGACTTTTTGAAATTGACGTATTGCAGGGACGTTTAGCGTTTGGAAAGTGGGCTATTACACACGCGTGCTTTTTCTTTACCTTTTCCGCACTCGTGCGTTCTCTTTCCCAACTGTCAAAATTAATGTCTATTAAAAAGAAAAACTCAACCACGAAGTTTTTATAAAAAAAAAATCATAGAAGATTTTATGACTCGTGCAAATATTTATAAAAAGAAGCTACTAATTTGTTTCAATATCAGATTTAATGATTTGATTCAATGAGTTAGGTTAGGTTTCATTTCATTTCATCTCAATAAATTTCATTTTCATTTCATATCAATAAAAATATTCTACTGAAGACTTGGCTGTATGGGCATAGTTCCCTTTGCCTACCCAGAATGGGTGAAGAAAACAAAAAAAATCTCTGCTTGTATTCTTTTACGGTTGGCGCCATTTTCCAAAAATTTTCTTTGCGAGTTTAGTTTGTTGCGCAAAATGAGTAATTTCGACGATATTTTATTTGAATTAACACCACCGGAACTCAGTATAATTGCACAAAATGCTTCGGAGAACACTTTACCGGAAAAATCAAAAAGTCGCTACATATCTACATACGACGAATTCATTGTGTGGAGAGAAGAGAAAAAAGCAAATAGTTTTTCAGAAAATGTTATGTTGGCATACTTTTCCGAACTCTCAGCAAAATTAAAACCTTCTACGTTATGGTCGAGGTTTTCGATGATAAAAAGTATACTGAAAATAAGGAACAACGTGGATATAAGTGAATACCGAAAACTAAAAGCTTTCTTAAAACGACAATCAGACGGTTTTACAACTAAAAAGTCGAAAATATGAACATCGAATGAAGTGGAAAGGTTTTCGAACGAAGCTCCCGATGATCGTTATTTAGTCACAAAGGTAATTTATTAATAAATACTTATATTTTTCTTTAGTATTCAGTTTACGAAATCGCAAAATACAGTCAATATATTATTTTAAAAAATATTTATCAAATCCCTTTTTTTTTGTAGGTTGCGCTGATTTTTGGCGTTATTGGAGCTTGCCGCAGAGAGGAGTTAGCCAATATTACTTTAAAAGATATTGAAACCCATGGTAAAATGCTACTAATCAAGATTCCGAATACAAAAAATAAGATACCGAGAAGCTTTGTTGTTGAAGGAGATTTTCTTAGAATAGTGCAAAAATATATGAATCAGCGGGCCCAAAAAGCAAAAACCGACCGTTTTTTCCAAAATTATCAAAAAGGGAAGTGTACAGCTCAAGCAATCGGGATAAACAAATTTGGTAATATGCCAAAAGAAATAGCTACGTTTCTTGGTCTGCCGGATGCTGAGTATTATACTGGGCACAGCTTCAGGAGGACCTCTGCTACATTATTGGCAGATTCAGGAGCCAATTTGACGTCCTTAAAGCGACTAGGAGGTTGGAAGTCAGACAAAGTTGCGGAAGGCTATATTGGTGATTCATTAAACAACAAACTAGAAACTGGGAAAAAAATCACACAATCCATTAATTTAAAGTCCAGTCCGTCTCCTTCACATGACAATACTGAAGAGAACGTTCGTCCATCTACCTTCGTTGATAATGATAATTCATCAGATCCAATTCCATCAACTAGCAAACGCCATTGTTTAACACCTTTGACAAATATACATGAACAATCATACGAAATTAATAATAGTTTGTCTCAAACAGTAAATACGCAACCTAAAACTTCCTCAGTTAATTTAAAAAACTGTACCAATTTCAATGTATATGTGAATTATAACTATTATAAGAAATAAATGATTAGTTAGTTGAGTTTATTGTGTTTTTATTATTTTATTAAATTGCTTAATTTTTTCGCAACTGTATTAAAAATAGTCGTTCAGTACACGTGCGGAACCGTCATTGCAACTTGTTCCGACTGTCAACCCTCACCTTCGGCTGCGCCTCGGCTCGGGTCGACATTTGTCGGAACTCTTTGCAATGACAGACTTTCCGCACTTGTAATGAAATGTACTATTTATTTCTTTATCAAACAATCGTTATTCATTTGTTAGTTTTCCACTTTTAAAAATCTTTTGGTATAAGATATCTTTGGCACATTACGTAGGAGTAGCGTAGGCGTTCGATGAGCGTATTCGCAGCGTATATGCAGCGATATCGCGACGCACACCACACCTAACGTTGTCTCTACATATAGTATAGTAAAGACGTCGAGACAACGCAGGCGTGCGTGCGTCGCGTTTTCGCTGTCGTCTATGCGCTGCGAATACGCCGCGTTGATGAAGCCCCAATTAAGCTATGGCCACTTACTCATATATGCTTAACTTAAGTGCCAAGGTTTTAAGTTATGCATTCTATTCAATAAATATTATGGTATAAATGATAACGTACCTTTTGTGATAGTGATGAAAGCAAGGAGACCGCTAGGCGCTATTCGTCTTCTGTAAAAAAGAAAAACAATGATAAAAATGGTGTCACAGTTTTATTGTTATAGAATTAAACAAAAACGGTACTTTTTAATATATATTTTTGTATACTTAAATATAGAAATTTCTCAATCAAGCATTTAAGGCAGGCAAGAATGAGTAACAAAAGTAAAAGTTCCTTGATTTTCGTCAAAGAGGAAAAGTTGCTACTTCATCCATTATTAAATCCTATGTAAAATATGACCTTTGTGCGCAAACTGTTTTATCCGTCAATATCACTTACCAATACATCGATTGTACAATACTTTTACGTGTATCTACGTTATTCTATGTTTATAATCTCGATATTTTGGCGGAAAAAAGTGGCACATCTGCGCATGCTGCCTATAACTATTTTTCATGTCAACAAAAACAGCGGAAAAAGTTTCCATGGTAAGGGAACTCGGCAACACAGATATATAATTATTTATGAGAGTTGTATAAGAGGTCACGCGAACTGCTCGGTCATTTTCTACCGAGATTGTCGGGATAAAAATAGTGTGGACTGTAATTTTTCCTTTTAAGCTGAGGTAATAATACTACACAATTTTTCTTTTACCGTTCAAATAATTTTACATAACTTAACTCAGACCATTAACTGGCTTTTTAACATAGCCTTCTAATTTTCTTTTCTAATTTATGAATTGCAAACTTTAAAGAACATTTTAAATTTGCATTTAAGTTTAAAAGTTTGCTTTTGTTATTTCTTAACATTAAACATCGCATCGCGTGAACCTGTTTTGAAAATTGAAACGCACGCAACCTAAAAAATTGCGACCTTGCAACCTGTCCATTTTTAATTGTCGATCGTCTACCTACACCCCTTGCCTGATTCGCTTGCGTGATGTCGTTTTTTTCCATACAAAAGATTCACAACGTTTATTCAGAGAGAAGTCTTCGTAAGTCTGGTCCCATCTTTAACATCGATTTAGCATTTTAAATTTTAGATTTAATTTTATGTTGACACAAATTAATGCACTATTTATTGACATTCCGCGTACGTAATGTTGTATGTATGTAATGTACCTAATTTTAAATTTTATGTTAAAAAAGAAAAGTACTATATATTTTTAAATGACAATAAAGACCGTAACTGGTTTTCTTTCGCCATTTCTTTTTACCAGTGGTCATTTTGCTTTTGTTTCCGAAATGGTAGTAGTTTATAGAGTAGATTAATTTATACAAATCATTTATTACTGTATACTCTGACAAGAGAACGTCTTTGTGAAAACCTATTCTTTGAATAAAAGTTTTGAATTTTTAATAATTTTTTTAAAAGCACTTTTTCTAGTTAAAATGTATAAACAATAACAATGTTTAATTAATCTACTCTACACTACATACTAAAATGTTAATAGCTATCCCGTAGTAACTATATTATTCCGATAGTAATTATCAATGGATGACAATCTTTGAATCTAGTTAGTCAGGTGACAAAACGCTGGCAGCAGCTTAACCGCATTTAATACAAATTGTGGGAAATATGCAAAATGAGTTTATGAATTTAGTTCACTTATATTTGCCGTCGATGTATTTCTGTTGTAATAATTTATGCATAAACTGTCTGTCTGCGGTGAATCCTCTTTACAGAGTGTTACAGGCTCAACGCGCTCGCCTCCGGGGAGTCACTGGTGATGTTTCAAGGATTAAATGCCATTTCTGCCCTCCGTTCTACGGTGACAATTATAAATCCTATTCAACGTTGAATATGATATCAAAGACAACGAGGCTCAAATTGGACCAAAGAAATGTTTATTTTACCGTAAGTAATATTGTTAGAGATAGCGCACATTATCGACCCCTCACCATAATTACTCCATTTAAACAAAATTTTCATTCTTCGCTTTCAAAATAGGAGAAACATTTTTGGTACACGATCCTGCATGGCGCAATACATTTCAGAAGAAGGTAGCAGATTGCGATACATTAGCATGCTACAAACTGCATTACTTGCATGACTGCGCTACAAGTAACTGTACCCATCCCTGCTACCCATCCCATAATCAACGTTAAATATAATATCAAAGACAATGTAGGTCAAATTCAACTAAAGAAATGTTTATTTTACCGTAAGTAATACAATCAAAGATAGCGAATATTATCGACCCCTCAGCATATTACTCCATTTAAACAAAATTTTCATTCTTCGCTTTCAAAATAGGAGAAAAAAATTGTTACACGACCCTGCATGGCGCAATACCTTATACATTCTCGTTAGGCGAAGAAGGTGGCAGACAATAAACAATGCACCAGCAAGCCTCAAACTGCAACAGACTGCTCGTCTGCCAACCTCTAACATAAAAATAAAAACTGCAACAGAAGTCGCACCGCAAATCAACTGAACCCACCCCACCATGTCCAATTACTTGTAATTCAGCCTATAAATATTTAATCTGTGCTTGTACTGTGTACGTCAAATTGTATGTAAGTCTATAGTTCATCTGTCAATTACCATTAATCATTATTAAACGATATTGGATAGATTTAACTGAAGTCAAAATATATTTATTCCATATCGGGGTGCAATCAAAGCAATTACGTCAGATTCCCAATAATTACAATGCAATGGACATTAAAATTATTGGAGCATACGAATTTCGCTATCAGATTGTACTTCCATATTTCTAATTGGAGATACGAAAACTGTTATAATTCAAAAATGCATAAAATAATATGTCAATGCTTGATATGTAAGCTGTAATTGCATTGGTCTTAAACATAATAAATTATTTCATTCATAAAACAACCTAATGATCTTATTAGTGTTATTCCATCTTTTGACATAATGAATTTAATGTAATACTTTAAGGTACAGTCAAGGGCAGGTTGACCTTTACATATCGGACTTTATACCATGCTAAAATTGAACTGCAAGTGTAAAGCTCGACGCGCTCCTGACTGTACTTAACAAATAAATTTAACAATACAACATTTTAGAATACAACAGTTTACATTTAGTTAGTAGTTTCCTCTCCCTCCCTTGACTAATGTTAAGTTTAAGTTACGATTAAGCTGGCATGTTTTAAAAACAGCCATACAAAAACAGAAAAAACAGCAAATTTTCTAAAAAATCATATAAAGCGAAGGAGGTTATCAAGTTAATCTGTATTTTGTACAATACGATCGTATGACAGAGATTTTTGTTAATGACCATGTAAAAATATTGACAGTTACTTTTTTTCTCTACCTACTTCTTTTTTTTATGCCACAAAGTGGGCAAACAAACATACGGCCCGCCTGATGGTAAGTATCACCATAGCCTTTAGACGCTTGCAGTACCGGGGGTATCACGCCTCGCCAATCCTGCCAACCCCCCTAAGTGGAGCTCTGGAGACCTCACCGTAGAAACACAACATGGCCGAGTCCAAAATGGAGGTCCTTCCCCAGACGGGCTACTCCGATTTGAGCGGATTATCCGCTGTGCCCTACCTCTCTTGAAGTTCAGAGTCTTCTATTACGAAACTGGTTACATTTTTTTGTACTTATACGAGCATAAATAGTAAAATATTTCGTATCGTAAAGCAGAAAATGAAAAGACTGTGAACGAAGTTAGACTCTATAAAAACTAGTACTTAACTTCGTTTAGTGCTTAGTTCCTGGAATAGCTTTTTAGACTAATTTTTGGTTACTACGGCTACGTTGCAGCGCTACTTTGAACAGTGCTACTTTGAACAAATTTGAAAAGAAGCTGAAAGAAGCTAAACGTAATTACCATAGTTTAACATTGTTCGCGCGCTGTAACATGGGTATTTTTTTCACACGCCAATACGCGAAAATCCATCATTAGGTAGATGGAAGACTGATGTACGCAGTATTTATAGATATTATAATGGTTAGTTAGGCGCTTTGAAAATGAGTTTTTTTCCTTTGGTGATAATCCTGATGAATTTGGTGATCTCAATGAAAAGAAGTACACTCATTTCTTAAGGGTAACCAAAGTCATCAGGGAATATAAGCTGCAGAGAGTCCGCAGAACTGAGGTCAATGTTACTTTCGAGAGAAACTCACATCGAGGTGATGTGGATGAAACGACTGTCAATTGTTTATGGTAAGACATGATGATCTTATTCAGAAGTAATGATAAATCTAACCATACATCCCCCAGAGAATTACATACATTGTATTTGCAACTCACGAACAATACAAGTGAGCAAAAGTTAAAATTAAAGTACCAAAACTAGTTATCCCTACTTTACATTCCATCCCAATTTTGGGTGTGGAATTGACGTCATAGCAGCGGTAACTCACTTACAGAAGTGGTTATAGCTTCCATACATTTGCGAATAGTGAAAATTAGATAGCACTTCTTTTTTTACTTTAGATTTAGCTTTCTGCTATTGATTTCCTAAGTGAGAATTAAATTCCCGATAGAATAAGAGCGATAGCACACGGCGTATTTTAAACGAGGGTTAGACCTCACGATAAAATGAATGCAACTCCCCGATGGATAATCATACGCGCGTGACTCTAAAATAGTACTTTTTATTATACTGTGGCTATAAGGAACTGTCGCATGCTTCCCTCCTAATCAGAGGCATGGCGAATAGAGATTCTGTCCGCATTGCGATGACGGACGCACGATTCTCTTAGGGGATATTATAATGAATAATTAATTACACATAAACATTACAAAGAATGCCTACTTCATAAATTATTCTTCATTTACGCAATTTCCTTAATGATCCCATTAAGAAGAGGTACCTAAGATATACTGGTCCGTCTCGTTAATATCTGACCTTAATGTCTCCCACAGGTGCAATACGACGAAGATCCTTACATTGAATTCCAAAAGGGTACATGTTACACCAAACAAGTATACAGATCACTCCTTTATGAATTGGAACCTTGCGCTTGTTAGTGTCAATAACGTTTCATGATGTGATCGAAGGGAAATTGATAGTATACTATTTTATGTGTATTTTATGTTTATATCCGTTATCAGTGATTGAATGTTATATGATTAAAGATATAAATTGACCTTATTTCCCTTTTATACAGAGAGGGATAAACAGAGCGAGCAAAGGAAACAGATCATCTTATAGTAAGCATTCGCCACGCAGAAACACGTATATACGGTCGCTCAGTTAAAAATTAAATACGTAATTCAACTGTTTTAATAGTGTATCGAGGACAATATTTAAATGAAGACAATGTTACTTGGAGTTCATAACGAGTTATAATTTATTTTTACTATTGAACAACTGAAGAAAGAAAGAGTTGAATAAGTAATTCTAAAAGAAATAAGGAGATTGATGATATATGAAAACAACAAACGCCAGTTCACGGAAAAGTCTCTTACGCCATAGAGAGATGACATCCAAAGAATAATGGTAGTCCAATAGATGCAGAAAACTACTGGAAACTTGAGCCTAAGCTACGTCCAGAAAAGGACCAAAACCACTTTCATATAGATACAATGTCTATATTGGTGCCTATAAAACGAAAATTCCATATCGGAGCCGAATCCCAACTTAAATTATTCAGACCGCAATTCTGAAACTAGAAACTACTTCAATAAAAGTTATTGCCGATCCCAAAATAAGTACAATTGCTTTCAGAATCTAAGTCCAGCGTTGAGAGCCGATTAGAAAGGTCTGTTGACATAGGATCGGCCCTCGAATGTTCAGTTGTTGATTCAATTAAATTGAATTCGATTTGTACGTAGGGGAAAGTAATGGTTTGTAACAGCATGAACACAAATTATTATAACAGATACGTATAATGGAGCAGATTTTAACCTGCATCCACCATCCACCTGCAAATACCAGGCTTAGTGTGGACGTCCAGTCAACATAGGCCACTCAGGACTCCCAACCATCCTCTGGTTCTTACCTCCGAAAGGAAAAAAATTATATGTAGAAGACGCCACGCTCCCGGAACAGATACAAACGACAACATGTCAAGCTACTCTTATCTAGAATTCGATCTTTATACCACGAACGCACATGTTAAAACCTATCGAATTTTGACAGGTAGAAAAGAAGAAAAGTAGACTAATCATCTGCCGAGTATACATAATTAAACTCAAATAGGATATTCTCGATGCCTGACAATATCATTTGCAGACTATGATTTATGTTTCAAACTACTAACAAATACCATTTGAAATGAAGACGAAAGACCTTGATTAGATAGAAGTTAATAAAAATAATAGATAGCATAGCCTGCTGTTTGACGGCGAAATAAAAATTATGAAAATCCAAATTTTAAACCATTGATTTAAACACAAATTATTAAAAAAAAAAACATCTACTTAAACTTCTATATTTAATGATATTTATATAACCACGTGTACGTAGGTAACTAATAAAGTTATATCAGTCAAGTAATTTTGAACATTCCTAAAATTAAATCTATTTTATGTTTTTACTTTCCCGCAGAGAAATTGATTAAAAAGGGCGGCTCGCTGAATAAATTTCATGGAAGCCGTTCAATTCCGTTACGTTGCGATTGGGGTGCTTCGGTCCAGTCAGTATTTCGGTCCAGTCAAATTGATAGATCACCACATTGGACTGAGTCGTGAATTCAGAACACTTTAGGCCTCATTTACACAAATCTAATTTTGAATACTAAAGGAAACAAAATGGTAAAACTGGCACGGGTGATTGCTTACTATCAGGAGACCCGCAAGCTTGTCTGTCCTCCTCTGTCATAAAGCATATCTGTTAATTAAATAATGTATAAACCGAAACTTTATACGTAAAATTACTTTAACAAAATTAAATTTCATCCGAATTAAACCCACAAAAGATAAATGAGAATTTTGACACCGTATATGTATAGAATTAATGAATTCAAGTACAGACTAATTTCATATGAAAAAAATATATAATTACAACTGTTTTATAAAAGTTTGCAAATGAATTTATTAATTTAAGTATTGAAGTGGACGAAATGAGATGAAATCATAATTAAGCAAGTGTTTTAAAACTCTTAATTGCTATGAATAAAAAATCATTACAAGCTTCATAATTTAGTCGTTGGGGAATTAGAAACTTTTTTGTAAATCAAGATTATTTTACTATTCATAATGATTAGCATGTACAGTCAGGTGCACGTCGAGCTTTACACTCGTAGTAAAATTTGGTTCTTATGACATAGAACTTAAGAATGGTACAAAGTCCAATAATATGTCGACCTGCTCTTGACTGTACTAAAGTTACGTCATATTTTTAGTAAAATATTAGTTTAGCCGTGTGTGTATTTGATTGTTAATTAATCAATATATCAACTATCGATTTCATAATAAAAACACAGAATAATAAATAGTACTACGTATTAAAAATTAAATATAAAGTTATTCGTAATAATGATAATTTCCTTTGGGTAACATTCATCAAGCTTGCGTAGCTCGTGACCGCCAAATGTCACGCACGCCTTATACTAATTTTTAGAGTTCCGTTCTCATAAAGTTTCACCATTCTCGTCTGAAATTAATCCACAAATTAAATAAAAACTATTTTTTACAGTACAGAACTTGTTGGGAAGAATCTCTGGCCAAGGTGGCCGCCTACTGGCTGGCAACCTTTCATTTGTTTTGTATACTTTTTTTATGATGATTTCCTTCTCCTATGTTAATAATTCTTCTATCAATCATAACAAATACTATAGACGAGTAATACGCACAGCTTCGGAAGAATTCGGGCAAGACGCGACACTAGCGCCCCTACGGCATGACGGCATGAGGTGAACGATTTCAAAACTTTTGTATGCAAAATGTTATAGCGCCCCTAGCGGCATGAGGTGAACTGTGCGTTTTGTATGCAAAATGTCATAGCGCCCCTAGCGGCATGAGGTGAACGGAGGTTGCCAAGTAATTGTATGAGAAACGTCAAGAGCTGTGCGTATTACTCGTCTATAGTATTTGATCATAAGTAAGAAACGTCAAGAGCTGTGCGTATTACTCGTCTATAGTATTTGATCATAAGTATATACATATTAATTTGTAACATAATATTGTCATATTATGTTACAAATTAAAATGTTTTTACTAATGCAAATAGAATTATGGTCCTTAACTATGTATGTTTTTAAAACAACAAAATAATTTTATAAATACAATTCCTACTTTCCTGAAAATTTCTTTAATTTGAAGACATATTATTCAGGAATAGCAATTATGGAAAAAGTTATTATTCGTCACAAACGTGTTCTGAATAACCTAAACGCTCACGTTCCGTACCACCAAAGGAAACGCATCTATTCAAACCTATAATTACATTTAAAAGCACAAATAAATTATCCAAAAATATTCGTATTTATGCTAGCTGTTGACAGAAAACAAAACAATCGCTACAAATTAAAATATATCTGGATTAACAACGACTAACAAATGATACGAAATGTAAATTTATGAGTCCCTCAGAGGTTCGCCAGTTTACATTTAAAATGAGTATGTGTATGTTTAAGTAATATAATAATCCCGATATAATTAATGAATGAATGAATATGCTTTATTTGCAATACACAAACAGAAATAACAAAAAAAACCTTAGCATTATAGACTGTTGTGTTAGCAACAAAACGGCCTTATTGCTAAAAGCAATCTTTTCAAGGCAACCTTAAAGTATATTATTCATAAATAATATGATTCCCATGATTCCATTGATCACACGAAAAAAGATTTTTGAAAGAGGTTCGTTTTATCGTGTCAATTAAGAGTTAGCTGGTATTTTCAAAGAATATCGGCTAACGATCGCCGACTGTCAAAACCTAAAATCAGGACCAAGATGCATGTCCTCTAAATACGGCATTGTTCGAGATTTTTAAACCCATCCATCCAGCTTAAACTCGCGTGCTCATTCAATTTTGACACTTTCTCGAGGCCAACTGGTTCCTAAATTTCTAATATGTCAGATAACGATAAAAAAAAGTCAAGTTAGTAGCCAAATTGGGCACCGATAAAAAAAAGTCGAATGAAAAGTTTATATTTTATTAGTGAAACTATATAAATTGTGAAAGGAAATTGAATTTTTTGATCACAAAATAATTTAATCTCAGTTGCAATATAGAGGTAGAGTACTCTCATATTTAATAGATATCTGACAAATTACCTGTTGCGATGGCCAGTTCTACGTTGAGCGCTTTTAGTGGGCGCTCTAGGTATCAGATTTCAAATGGAGCTTCGATTTTCAAAGGGCGAATTAACTAAATTGAAGTAATGTTGTTGAGAGTGGATTGCATATTTGCTTAATTGATAAAACAACTTTTTGTTTATACATTTGACGAGTCAATCAACCAAATACTAATATGGTAAATGGGTAAATGTGTTTTTTCACTGGTACCGTTAACTACGTATAATAAGTATATACCTATCAATCAGCAGTAATTAATTTCCATATTTATAAAAAGGTCCGCAGTCTGGTACCTATAACACTTGTAGGTGCACGCTTAGCTTTACTTGGGACTAGGAGATGTAATTTGTTTACTTATTATTTACATAATTGGTTTGTATATAACACTAGGTTTACGTCATCATCGTTTGCGTACGAAGCAAGCTCTGACTATTCGTCTGTAGCCTACATAGTGTCAGACTGCTCCTCTGTTCTCGAACAAAAACAAATTCAATCTCGATTCAATACTCAATCGCTATCGCACTCGTACAAAATTGGAATTGAACTGGACCGCGCTTGAGTATGAATCGAAATTGAATCTGTTTTTAATACGAAAATAGGAAGCATTGTCAACAACTGCAAACAATTTTAACTCTTTCCTGAATATAAATTATGTACGATCTAAACTTCAACACAAAAATCAGAAGCCTGTTCTAACTCGATACAATTAACCTTACCTCTATGTAACTTTTTCGGCACTTTAACAATAACCGATTTATCGATTGGAGTATTCGATTTCGGTCATTATGTGCTACTAAAGCAATTAACTATACAAAGTGGATGCTCATGGTCGAGCAGGGATAGTTATCACCTTTATACTAACATCAATATCGAAATTGTTGGTTATTAAAAGCCTTCGAAATACCCTGACAAAGTGTATCACTAATTTCACAAATGGAAAATAAATAATGGTAAAACGAGTAGGCATCAACACCGATTAGTTCTTAGCAATAAATGTTTACAACGACAGAATGAGGGCAAAGAAAGGATTCCATAATATCAATGTGTTTTGAAAGATATAAGAACTTACACAAATTTTAAGTTGGTAATATACACCAAATCAAATACTAAGAGCTATATTTAATATAATTTTGTCATTGACTTTTAAATATAAATGCTTAAGACATAAAATAGAAAAAAAATAAGATAAAGTATCTATTTCAACCCACTTTCGTGAAATAAGGTGGGAATTTCTCGATTTACGCAATAATTCGCACATATCCACTAAACACGAAACAGTAATGTATCATCTCCAGAAGGCTCATAAAAAGAAAAACACATTTCGGCATGAGCTCGCTCATCGAAATGCGTTCAAAACAGTGAAAATGTTAACACCTGCATGAACCTTTTTAAAAAAAACATCCTAATCGCAATATCACATTAGAAAAATAGTTTGTTTTTAGATTAACTATTCATTTAACACTTATCATATTACCCAATTAGTACGAGGAATTGCTTCAGAAAGTATTCAGTGTTTTTAAAACGGACTCGTTTTAAAAACACTGATGCTTAAATCACAAAAATGTAGATTATGTTACAAAAGACCAGTTAAGGTTTTCGTACACGCTTTATACTACATATTTTGATATTGTTGGAAACTCTATTCACACTGTTACTCTCATTCATAATCATAACAAATCGTAAAGCTGGTGCCGAGATACCCCAACCCAAAAGTGACAAAAGTAGCTTAACAAAAACAACTCAATTGGCAATCAAAACTCCGGGTCGTATAAAATCTCATTTTCAGTGATTACGCGCCACAGCCGAATACACAATTATTTTACATTTACATATCGTCAGCCATTTAGCTGTATTGAATGTAGGAATAAATTTTAACTTATATCAACTGCGAAAATCAAACTTGGCTTTGTATTAATCAAAACCGTCTTCAAAAACAGACTGCAATGGAATTCTAATCTGAGATTAACATAATGTGAGGCAGAGTTGCGTTTTAATAAAATCGATGTAGCATTATACATGAAGGATATTAAAAACTAAAGGATACCAGATTAAAAAGAGATGATAAAAGTAAATAAAGAGGTACATCCCTCAATGGCAACAAAATAGCTGCTAATAACAATTTTATTATTATAGCGTAATGTAATACGTCAGTAAATATTAGTCTTTATAGTGTGACACCAAGTGTAATTGAGGAAAAACAGGACACACTGTAGCTAAAGTAATCAAACAGAGTGGCGAGATATTGTTGCGAACAAAATGTTAACCGATCAGATGTTCAATGAAACATTGTTTGCACAACTGATTGCTTTTCGCGATAGTAAACTTAGTCGCTCACAGCGGATGATCAAGTTAGCTTGTTTACGGTTGACATCTCGATAAAATTCCAGAACAACGGCTGCCTGTGACAGCCCTTATCGATTTCGTGGCACTCTTTGAGATTAGTGAGTTCATGACATTTTTACTACACAGCATTACATGCTTTGAGTATAGACATTTTATAGAAGAAGTGAGTGAATAGAAAAGAATTTGATTTAATCAAACTTGATTACTGCATTCGTATCGTAAAAAGATCAAATGGCATTGCCATTGCAAAACTATTACAGAAGCAGCCCATAGCCATAGTGCTCTCATATTTTGACGGTGTTTTTTCCTTATATAACCCAGTACAATCTCTTGGGGCGTCACAGCGACAGCAGTAGCCAATTTAGACGCAATCGATAGCCGATATCTTAAAATCAACGGCTCATAGATTCGCTATGGGCCAGTGGATATTTCAACGATATAATGGGACACAGAAATGCTACGTGTCTGGCTTTTAGATCATAAATTTATATTGAACTACCTTTGGCTCGAGTCATCCCCCGTAGAAGTGCTACACGATAAACATTAAACTCTTTTGCGGCAGTGAAGCCAAGAGTGGTCTATGTAATTTTCCAGGGTTCTAACTGAGGTGAAAATATAAAAAGAGCTAAGGTGTAACAATGAAGTACCTTCATAAATAAATATACTCGGATGCACAACGCCATCTTCTAAACTAAGCAAAGTTTGTACTATGGTTAAATAAATAAGTTTAGGAAATAAAATTGGATTTAAAAAAAAAACAAATTAAGACCAATACACATGTCCGTGCATACAAAATGTTTGTGTTCCACAGAAAATAAATCGTTAAGTTGGAAAGTATTGAATAGATTGAGAGATGTAGTCTCGGACTTCAGTCGAAAATAAACTAGTAGATCCGAGAAAAAGAAATTACGACCAGTAAAAAAAACTTTAGAAAATAATGTTAATTATCTTTTCATCGTTCATCGTTTCACTCTATTTTTATTATTTGCGGTCGAGAGAAAAAACCGTTACTACTTGTTAAAATTGTTTTATGAGAACCTTTTTTATACCAGGAAACGGATTAGTTAAATTGTAAAATAACCATTTTATATTCAGAAACCTTTCAATAATAAGGTGCGACGGAAAGTTTTTTCAGGCAAAGTTTATCAAACCGCTCAAGTCACAGTTGCCACCGTAATCCCGATAAACCTTCGCCGTGGCGTGAACACCCCTGACAGTTCACGGCTAGAGAGCACTACAAAGTTTTCGTCATCTGTTTTTTGTTACCAAATTTATTACATACAAATATGCCAAGGGTTTCCAATTTTTTTCTATCCATTTCTAAATACTAGCGAAACTTTTTAAACGAATACAACCATATTCCTTGCTTAGATTATATAAGAAAATCTCTTTTACACCTTAAATTGTATATATGTATACCAGTATATTGATACGCCTTCTTTTATTATTAATTTTTCTTTATTATTTTTAAAAATTGCTGTTTTATTTTTTATTAATGTTTCAATGTTTACTTTTATTTAGCGTAATTGTAACTTATGTCATTACCATTTTAAAAGAGCAAGTGCTAAGTTTCTTGCCGGTTCTTCTTAGCACAAATCTGCCGTCTGAACTGGTAGGGAAAAAAAATTGACGATTCGAAAGTGCTTGTAATACCTATGCCTATTTGAATAAAAATATTTTGATTTTGATTTTTGATTTCTATGAATGTAGAACTCACTACAAGTGTCTAATAAAAAAAACGTTCGAAGTTTTGCCCGAACTTCAATCTGAAAGCAGATTTATTATTATTTGATACCTATGTACCTTTAACTATCCTCAAAAGTTCAACTAAGTATTAAAATAATGCAAGAACATTCTTTCAAATCTGAAGTTTCATTCAATTTCACGCTCACCTCTATCCACTTATCTGTTTGTTTAATAAAAAAACTATTTTAATTAAGGTGAGCACAACCGCAGATGCATTTAATGATATGGTTTCTTCACAATTTAATTAAAAAACAAAATTAAATTAAGCACTGGTTTATTTTCTTTAGCATTATTATACGTACCTTACAACACGTCTGTACTCAATGGACGCTGGCGCTCGACTGAGCACAATTGGAGTGGAAGATGTGCTCTATCGGTTCGTGATGTTGCCTACCCTACTTTACCATCCTATTCAATGTTAGAGCAATAATCGCATTGAATAGTGAAACGGAACGAGCCGTTCGTGCGAGCATGCTTCTCTTTAGTCCCACTAAACAGTATTTATGGCAGCAGCCAATGAAGCCAACTGTCACGTATTTTGAGCATTTAATTCCACCTCCTCCTCTTCCCTTCTCAAGAAATGTTTAAGAGAAAGTATCTATCTATATCTCCAAGGAAATATTTTATTTACATTCGAACGGTTCTTTAGAATATGGTAAAATGAAATATCAAGAAAAATCTCGTTAAAATTAATAAGAAAGAAATACGAAACAGTAATATAAATATACAAGTAATTATATTATTCAAGTCTGTCATATTCAATCTGAATTCTAAATTTGTGTATATTTTAATTGAAACTGACAGAATACGGAAAACTGTATAATTGAATGATACAAAAGTACCTTTCAGTGCTTCGAGTGTTTTTTGCTGAAGAAATGAATATTTAGAATAAATAAGTAGAGGTATTTTGAAATATGTATAGATATAAAAACAATAGCCATATATACAAAGAAAATATACCAAATTCAAAAATATTTTCATAAAATATACGTTGATGTTTTACGAGATGAAAAGGGACTTAAAGTAATGTACTTTTTTGAAGTGTTTACGTGACTTTCTCATATTTAAGGCGTAATTTTAGAGGGATGTAAAGTTCCGCCCCCGGAGTCACAGTTCGTTGGCCCCTTCCCAATGCCGGACACGTACTCCCCCAAACTAATGGCTTATTCCAAACTTCCCGGCAAATGAAGGGAAGTGTTTGTCATTCGGGCTCATGTCATATTCAATTGTTCCCCCTTTGGTTTTGTTTCAGGTTTGATTGAATGAGTTTCAAGTGCCGTAGGCGTTATGACATTTCCCCTTTTGAAGTAGAAAGTATTACGTTTTATCTCCATGAGGGTAGGTGGGTAGGTACAATGACGTTTACCCCATTGCCAAAAGGTACAACCCATACTCACATCCAGCGCTCCTCTTCATCCAAGAAAATTTAGAACTAAATCAATTACTTCCATCTAATTTAATAAAGGCCGTCTATGCAACTTGTAGATGTTTTTGTACCAAAGATATTGCTTCTCAAAACCCAACCATATTAACAAGTAAACAACCTTAAGATACTTAGGTTAAAGCTCTCTAAACAAATTTATAGGAGCCTTCCGCTCATATTTCACCGTGAAGGGCTGTCACCCCGTCTTTGCATTTGTCTCTGTCCTAGCTAATATTAGATTCACGACTGAAATAGGCTTATCGTCACACATTTTAACATACATATAATAATTTTAACATACCAAGGATATAATATATGTTAACTTGAATATTACAAAATGGGACCAAAGTTCTCCAGAGTTCTTTCATTTGTATTGGAAATACGTAAACCGCTTTTTTTATAAATTCTGTATTTTTTAAAACAAGATAGACACATTGAGATCTAATTTTGATTTTCTATATGTATTTATGTTTAGATCTAGGCAGAGACGTGTTCTATCTCACTATTATTTTGTTATTTATAAGTACGTGGAAAATAAAGGAAATACTCTTTTAAGGTCTTATGTGTACCTATCCTTAGAATAAAATCTAGAAAGGCTAAATAGATATTGATCTAAATGAACAAATTCAGGTATATGAACCCGACAAAATCTAAAAGGTAATCCTAATACGTATGCCTTACAAGACTTAAAAGTAAGATTTTATCTTTGACCATTAAACGACATTGTCTCAACGCCCGGAATTATCCGGTCTTCCCTTTTTTATCTGTGGTAAAAACTTAAAGCGATAGAGGTGCTAAGACGACGTTCGTGTAGTAATCTTGTAAGGAAAGTTTTGCCTGGGACTGGCAATACCCGGCTGCCTAGAGTAATAATAAAATCCGGAGTTTACGCTCACCCCAGATGTGTCTCCATTGCAAATTGTTGTACAAATTATATCAACAGTGTTTGTTGTCCTTGCCTCGAAATGCCAGTAGTTACGTAACTTCACAACCCCTGGAAATATTCAATTCCTTTTTCCATTCAAATTCTTGAAATGAAATGGAATCCTTTGTTTAGAGACTAGATTTAACAAGGGATTTCCTATGGTTTTATACGACATGTGTGTGGAAAAAAAAATCGTTTGTTATTTGTAAAATTTTTATAGATCATTCTACTTTGTAAGAATTAGGTATAGATTGTAAGCCACTTACCACCGTTTCGAAAAAAGCAAAATGGCTACCAGTATAAGAAATGGAGTAAGAAAACTAGTCACTACTATAATTAAAAATTACGATGAAACATCTTTTTTACTAAGAAGTATGCATGTAATCCCAAGGATTTGCAGAAGGTACTGACGTAAAGCTGACTGCTACCAGACTACAAACCATTCTCATATAAACACCAGATAACACCGGTAAAACTCGGGCAATAATATCACTTTGAACTCGGAAATTCTAATAGAATTAAACAAGTTGACAAACGCATTTATATTTCGTCGTGGAATATTAACATGGCAATCCAATAACTTTGACACTTTAATTAAACACGGTTCTATTAAAGGACCGAGATAATTAAATTTGATAGTTTGAACCACTGAAATATCGACGTTTGTACCGGAACTAATAATGTGGCTAAAACAGATCATGTCGCTTAACAGGATCCATAATTTCATTAATACAGTTTCATTTCATTCAGTTTCTCCTAATTCGCCATCGTTTCTTGGGAACTTTGAATGGAACGGTTTGAGGATAAAGACGAACTTACCGACAATACCACATTGTATTTTAATCCCTCAATACAATATCGTTTCGATTAAAGTTCCAAAATAGTTTTTTTTTGCTGCGTTTTGTCAATATAAGGTCGCTGTAATTAATCTTGTCTGTACAGAAATCCCAGAACCAGATATCCGTCTAGGTCTACCAAAAAAGGAGGTGATACAATTTCCTTTGTAGAAAAACCCACAATAAGCGGGTCAACCACGAAAGGAAATTCCGAAAATACGGGCTGACGTTTTGAACCTTATTCTAACTAGTAATGTCTTTTTTGACAGAACTACGTGTTTAGTTGTTTCGGATGGACACTTTCATAGTAGACCCAAAGATTTTAATATGAACGCCTACAAACCTTTATGAGCAAAAAAAGTGTTAGCCACCCGATAGAGAGATAGTGATTGTTTAGAATAGTATTTATAAATATCCTCTAAAATCTAGAATACAAAATTTTTCCGCCGGAGCCTGGGTTTATTTTGAATCACCTCTTTTCTGGTGTAGATTTCCGAGTAACATTTTCATATTTTCGATTTAGTGACGTGAAATGTAGAATTTGATAACATAACAGAATAGGTACATATTTTGATTTCAGCGATCGTAGGAGGTTTCCAAAAAATGCTTAGGCAGGCTTAGGGTCCCTGACACTCTTAGTTTGGTCCTGAGAATACTTATTAGTACTTTCGTCTACAAAAGACGTACCAGAGGTATACTAAAGAGAATGTGTGCATCCGAGCAGCACATTCCGGAGATAGGACTTTTGACTTCGAACATCTTCGTGTCGCAAGTGTACATGGATGAATGCTTACCATCCGGTGATCTGCTAGCTCATTTATCCTCGTCTATTTACTATGAATAATGTATATTAGTGTGACAATTTAGACGATATGCATAGTCAACACTACTATCATTATGAAATTTATTATTTAACAATATTCACAGCTCTTTTACAATAATTATACCTTTTTCATTTGGACACCAATTATGTTTGTATCAGGGTCACTAATGAAGGGCAACTTTTCCATAATTTTCAATAATAATGGACAACAAGTGTACATATAATTATTCTAATAATTAGTATTTAATTTTAAAGAGAATAAAATGGATTTCTACCAAGTCACCGATTGTCATAGTAAAAACCAAGTGACAATCTAACACAAAATCATTTTAGTAAAATTAAATCAAATTATATAGAAAATTTATATCTTCCTTCGATCTTTCGATCCTGATTATAGAAAATAAGACTCGACTTATAATCCTTCTTATTTTCAGTTTCTTGAGAAGCCGGCAAACATAATTTCCGAAGCTAGAGAAACTTTTCTATAAGATTACTAAGCTGACGGTGTCTTAACGTATACTTAAAGTTTCGCTTTAAAATAAATTTAACTACAATTTTCTTGGGACCAAACTAAATACAGAAACCAGATAAAACTTTTCATGTTGTTTGAACATGTTTCCCTCTACTAACAGTTTAATTTATCAGTGAATTATATTCTAGAACATTTTTATGTTCATTTCTCAGAGGACAAAAAGAAATGTGTTTCTGCTCTGCGCTCAGGCATTTTTGGACGTAAACTCTTTTTCACCTATTATGCCCGTCTATGGCCATTAATAATTTGGACATAAATAAATTGTGCGATTTATTTTAGCCCTCGGCCCATCACTACCTGTGACGAAAGTTGGAGGTACCTACAACATTATTCAACACGACGCACGTTAAAAAAGACTATGTTGCGTTACGCAGATAACCGCTTTTCCATGAAACATTTTCATTGAACAACGAATACTTACTCTTTTATTAGTCTATAATTAATTACAAATAGTTGTACAGAAAGCGCACAGGAGTTTAATAAGTTTACCGCTATCACTTTTTAAATATATTATCACAAAATTGGCCGTAAAGGCTAATGAGGACTTACTTATTGTCGTCGTCAGAGTTAGTTACTGACAATACGCTCAATATCAATGCGATCTTTTTATAATTGTACATAAAATATCGGATTTCAGCAAATGACATGCAAATCATCAAAAAGTATTCGTTTTTAAAGAATTTTGATTATATTATGGTATCCGCAAAACAGAAAATGGATTACAAAAAGAAATCCTTATAAGGAAAAATGAAAAAACGAAAAGATAGGAGTCGGTTTAACCTCATCGCATCGCCGTAAATAAAATACGACCTATTGACCTTGTTTCTGACAAACAAATGCAATTTGATTTGTATGATCATTACAAAAATCGTTCAATGGTAATTACTTCGGATAATAAAATTCTTTTGTATCCAATCTTTTTAACAAATATATTAGTTGCATGGAACATCTTCAGTTCCCATAAGCTTGTAAGGTTTCACAAGGTTCTGATAAATATCAGTAAGCCCACCATATTAAGTCCGATAACTTGTTGTATGATGTTCCAAATAATTATCTAACAGACTGTCGATAAGAGTGCTTAGTACGAGTTCTTTTGTTCACATTCGATCATGTCGACGTAAACAAACCGACCAAATAGAGAAGAACTCTCATGTTGCGAATTTATAAGACGCGTGCTACATCTCAATATTATGCGGCTTACTTGCCCACGTTTCGAAGTGAGTAACCCGGCTAATTTGGATATATAACACGCGTGTGATAAATTCACAATATGAAACAGTTTTACATTTTGGTCGACTTGTAAACATTAACACGTTCGAATGTAACCAAAAAACTCTACTAAGCACTAAGATCTTAAAAGTTTTAAGCCTAAGTTTCTGTCTAATCCCTGTCAATAGAAGCAAGACCATTATCCCATCACAGGGATGAGTATTAGTTGATTTCACATCTATAATTATTAACTACTCATTATTTTTGCTTACTTAAAAAGTTAAATACTTATAACGTAAATATTATGTAAATTCTGTTAGATTTTAATCTGTGGCCAAATGCCCTACTTTAATGACTGAGCTTAATCGTTCACGGCAAAGTGTAGGCGAAATCCTGTAGGTGCTCCAGATACGTAGATGCGAAGCAAAAGATTACACAATCTTTTAGAAGTGTCGATCTAAAGTGTATCTCATTTCACGAGAATTGTACTCAAAGCCGCAGAAAGATAATCCTGTTATATTGGGAGCCT
Source organism: Endotricha flammealis (assembly GCA_905163395.2). Classification (NCBI taxonomy): domain Eukaryota; kingdom Metazoa; phylum Arthropoda; class Insecta; order Lepidoptera; family Pyralidae; genus Endotricha; species Endotricha flammealis. Next base: position 4,487,130 of record LR990857.1, on the reverse strand, counting down.
CGTGGCACGTGATTATGTACTTACCATGTTTATTTTACTTATGTTTAGATTGAACAATTTGTGTTTATTTTTACAAAATAACTAGCTGTTTTACAAAATTACTTCGTATCTTCTCTCAAAATTTAACAGAATTCGTTGTTTTACAAAATCTCTAGGTGTTCCATAAAATATAGTAATATTTATCCTTTAAATAAAAGACTAAATATAATTTAATCTTACAAAACGGGCATTGTACGATCTTCGATAGCAAAAGCGAATAACTCACCCTGGGTATTTCTAAAAGTAATTTACAGCGACGTAGAAAAATCGTGCAACTGAAATGGGATGCTGTGAGGTGAGACCTAATCGAATATTGGCAGCAATCGAACTTGCTCGACTCCGGGTATTGCTTTACCTGCTTCTAGCACGTACCCGTGGAGACATCTTAGCAATTTATTTGATATTATAGTTTACTTAACTAGTTTTTGTGTGAATAAACCGATACCAAACTCTAAAACGGCCTCCTATATTTTGTCTACCTTCTGAAGAATTAACAACTATGTATTTTTTAGGGTTCCGTCGTAAACTAAAGCTGTAATTTGGTATGTATACTCATATTAACAATGCTAACAAAGCGGTAGAACAAAATTTTGAAAAAAATTTTTTTTTTGGGGTGTACAGGTAAAGTGGGAATGAATTTTTTTTTCGCACCGACTCCATCTTGTCGTTGGGTATCGTTAGATAGGTCTCTTAAAAACATCGAGGGAGTAGCAAGATTATTTTCCGATACAATGATCCGTTTGCGAATTATTTACATTTAATATGTCAATTTTCGTTTTGCACGGTGGTCCCCCCCCCCTCTATCTCCGAAAGTCTTGAGTTTAGAAATTAAAAAAAAATCATGGTATTAGTCCAAATAGTGAACCTACAAGGAAAACGATAACGGTTAAATAGGCACTACTAGTTACCGAGTAATAGCCGACGAACTTATGAAGTAAAATTTATTTGACGAAAACGTACAAATGTCATAGAATATGGCATTGTACTCATCTGCAAGCAAAAAATGCGTAGCCAATACGGAACCCTACATTGTGCGTGGCCCGACACGTACTTGCCCGGTTTATTTATATATCATACGGCAGGCAAATAAGCAAGAGGTCCACCTGATGGAAAGCCTATGATTGGTAACACCAGAGGTGCTACAAGGAACGTTTACGCATTACTGCTTCAAGTCGATATTTTGTAAGAGGCTGGCACTTCCCCGGTCGACGTAACCCATTTTATAAACAAAGTAATTTACTGAAACTGTGTAATTAAAATAAAACATGTAATTCTTACGAATACAACGACTGCGAAACTCTGTATCTTTTCAGGCTCAGACGTAAATGATTTAGATTAAATTAGATAGAGAAGTAATTTTAAACCCAACAATATGATAGCACGATTTTTATCCAGAAAGTCACCAAAAACACGTAAAAATAGTTTAATGACTAAAAAAGTGGCTACAATAGTGTGCATAGTGAGCGTACCCCTTAACATAACCAACGAAGCAAGAATCTCTGCGATTACCCACACCCACTGGCTGCAGTTAACGATCCACTGCAATATCACGCTTTGAAATACACATCAAGCTTTCCGAGACCTAGAGTAAATTTCATATAAGCAGCAAATTTTGGGGTTACACATGCACTTTACTGAAACACCTGTTTTAGTCTCGAAAGTGTTCTGATGATCAAAACTAACTTCGCTTTTGGCATGCAATATGAACTAACTACAACCTGAACTAACCTAGCTTAGCAAAGTTTAAGCACGGCCTGAGTTTTGATCTGCAAATAGATTTAGATTTTCTGTAGTATATAATAGCAGGAAAAATGCAGTAAACGCTCTGTTATATAATCTAAGTTTTTGCTTAGTTTATTTCCACTTTTGTACCTAATGAAAGTTGGCAATGGTTTCGGATGGTGTCACTATGCTCCGTAGACAGCGATGATCACTGACCATTGGGTGAGCTAGCAAATTGCAACTTCTTTCATAAAAATAAATTCGTTGCTCCGCTGCAGAATAAATATACCCAACTGGGTGGGTTGGGTACTTACATCAGAAATTATAAATTATTCTCTGTAAATCCTACGTGCATACACTCATCAAGCAAAGCACTATCAAGATTATTTGCCTTTGGGTCTTTAATGAAATGGATCTATGCATATTTGAGGAATTGCATCGGGTTAAGTCCATTTCATCTAATTACATATTAGATTCTCGTGAAGTGATTAACATTGTTCAGAGGAGCGTAATAATGTTTCATGTGATGATCTACGAATCTTATCATAATTATTTGATTAATGCGTTATAAGTGCTCATTATGGAAGTGCAGCTTTTTCCACTTTATTTAAAGGCATTTTTTTTAATATGACAGTGTTCTTGTTGGGCATCGTCCTAATAGGACGCGAATGCGCGATCATCGTTGGTTCGCGCGAATTTTACTCGTACGAACTCGCGATCAAACATACGATACGATTGAACTCGAATAGGTGTAATAACTGACAATCGCGCGACGCTTAAGCGCACGCTTATTTATGAACACGCGATGGTCGCATCGCTTACTCGCGCAATGAATCGCGGATTCGCGTTCTATTAGGACGATGCCTAATTCTATGTATAATATAATATCATATAATATGAGATAGTCATTGTAGCATTGTGTATTGTAGTAAATACCGAATGAAATTTTAAACCTGCCTTTGATCTAATTTAAGTCATTCATTAAGCGTTCACTATTGCATAAAGGCTACTATACTATTAACGAATTTATCAATGATAAGAATGCGTGGACTTTATATGTAAAACGACACAAGAGACTCGACAAGAGCGTCCCCAGGCGTCAAGTGCGCTGTAAACTATAGTGCGTCCATTTTATTTTTTACATTTTTTATTGTTTTTTTTTTGTTCCAGACTATACATAATATTGTACACGCGTCGAAGTGTTGTCCACAATGGTGATGGACATTTTACTAATACATAGATTAAATATTTGGGACAAAGTCTGATAGGGTTGAGTATGTCATGCTCGCTTAAATGTCCAAACTGGTGGTGGCGTCGGGAGTCGGGTCGCTGAGTTCCCTCTAATATGGTTGAGCACAGCGATGGCTGACTCTCGCGTCAACTCGTGAACACCGTGCTGCCTGGGGGGACTGGTCTGCTCACTCTTGTCAGTACTGACTTTTTTTATTATTTTATTGTAGATTTAAGACTTGTTCATTCCACACCATTGTGTATAACATTCCGCGTATTCTTCTTATAAATTTTAATGTACTTATACCTACATTGTAACTTCTAATGAGTGGAAAAAAAAGGAAAAAAAAGTACAAAATGACAAAAAAGGCCGCGTAACCGGTTTTCTTTTGCCATTACTTTTTACCGGTTGCCATTTTGCTTGTGTCCGAAATGGTGGTAGTAGTTATTACGTAGTTTATTTTTTTTATTTAAACAAGTTGTAAATGACAAGAAACAACAAGTGCCTGTGAAGGTCTAATTTCTGAAATAAACGATTTCATTTCATTTCATTTCAGCAGTTTACAGAGCACTTTAAAAACAACAAGAAAGGGAGAAACAAATCTTTTTTTGATGCGCAATTGTTTTATGTTTTTGGTTAAAAATTTTAAACAACACAGTAATGCTATGCCATTGTCTAACGTCCTTGATGCCTGTTGCATACTTTCACTGCCAGACCAAAACGAAAAACCGCTGATTGAGTTTCGCTGTGCAACAATAAATTGGCGAGCAGGCTGAGATATAGTCGGTGCCTTAACAAATGTTATTTTAGGAAAGAGACAAACAAAATTGTCTTGTTATACGTAGTAACTTTTTGTGTTTATGACTATTTATGACGAACTATTATTCCTATTTACAATCACATGAAAGCTAATAAAATATTCAAAACCTTTATTAATTTTCATAACGATAACTTTCTGTATCTAATTGTATACTTTAATTTGTGCGTATCCGTAATTTAAATAATTTCCTAACATCACGTATTTGTGTATAACACAAATAACATCAAAGGGACCAGAATCTAATTTTCAAGCATACTCACGGGCGTGCAATTAATTAAACAACAAAGTTTGAGACGCGCTGAGGCGTCGATTTAAAAGAAAAGCCGAAAACACAAGTATCAGCGTTGCGTCTTCGTAATGAGACCCTGAAAGGTTTTACTGAAAATATTTTCATACATAGTAAAAGGTCTTATTAAAAATTGAATTATACCTACTGTTGTATTTTGGCGCTAACTACGACAGCGTCCACTTGGGCTCGTGATTAAAAAATTAATTTCTGTGTGTTTCAACGTTTGATTCATAGTATTGATAGTGTTATGTGAAGCAAACATTGGTTAAAGTGCGTAGTGATTGCAGTTTATGATCAGGGACTTTTAAAAGTGCATTAACGTGTTGTCTTCAAAATCCGTCTTTTCTGAAGAAATTTTGCTATCATCTTTCTTCGAAATGAAATGAAATGAAATGAAATCGTTTATTTCAGAAATTAGACCTTCACAGGCACTTTTTCTTGTCATTTACAATTTGTATATATGTATAAAGAGAATAAACTACGTTATATACTACCACCATTTCGGACACAAGCAAAATGGCCACCGGTAAAAGAAATGGCGAAAGAAACCCGGTTACGGCCTTTTTTGTCATTTAGCAATTTTTTTTTCCTTTCACTCTTTTGTTACAATGTATAAGTACATTTATAAGAATAAATAAAATACAGATCCAGGTACATACAGAAATCAAGCTCAAAACGCGTTTTGAGCTTGATTTCTGTATGTACCTGGATCTGTATGTCGGGGGGATGCGGGATGTCGATCCAAATAGCGCTATGGTCAAATCCTAAATATGTCGAATATGTAGATGTTAATAAAGCGAGCAGACCAGTCCCCCAAGATGACAACCACAACTTCGGGGTGTCTTGGCTCAGAGACTATATACTGAGTCAAGATAGCATGAATACGCTGCTTTAACTTACGTACACAAGTATAACTTGAATGGAATGGAATCTTCGTCTGAAGTGCGATTGCCAAACGAAAGAAATAGTTATTTGTTATGCAAGGCTGCAAAGTTGTTTTTTGGCGCGAGTGCTTATATTGAAACCTGAGCTAGCGAAGGATTCTAGGATTGAACCACGAGCGAAGCGAGTGGTTCAAATATAGAATCCTGAGCGTAGCGAGGGTTTCAAGAGTACGAGACGCAGAATAACTTTGCTGCCGAGTGAAACACACAATTTTTCACTTCACTACAGCGAGGAAAATGCTAGGTGCAAGAAAAACGCAAATAAAATATTAAATAAGTGTTTATTTTTTTTCATGCGGTGTCGTGCTGGCCAGTTCGATTATTCTAAAAATAAGGTTGGCGCACTGGCATGAAATAAGTATTAATGCATTTTCAGAGGACTGGCGGTATAAAAAATTAAGGTTCGAATTTTAAAAATTCTTTCCACGCTAGCGCACAAAATGCACTTTTGCGCTCAGATTTCGAATGACAAACAGATTCTTTCCGAGCTTGTGAAGTGAAAAAAAAATTATACCGTGATCGTTTTCTTACCTTTTACAGACGTTTCTAAAGTACGTTTTTAGAGTTCCGTATTAAACTACAAGGAACCCTTATAGTTTCGCCATGTCCGTCTGTCTGTCTGTCCGCTGTCTAGGGCCTAGACGCTTAATGCTAGAAAGCTGTAATTTGGTATGTATACACATATTAACAATGCTAACAATGTGCTGGGACACAATTTTGAAAAATATTTTTTTTTGGTGCCTTCCTTACATGTAAAGTGAAAAATTTTTTTTTTCGCGCCCACCCCATGTTGTGGTGTATCGTTAGATAGATCTCTTCAAAACATTGAAGGTGTGGAAAGATCATTTTTCGATACAATGATCCGTTTCGGAATTATTTACATTTATCGTGTTAATTTTCGTTTTGCACGGTGGTCCCGTCCTCTATCTTCGAAAGTCTTATGTTTAGAAATTTGAAAAAAATTATGGTAGTAGTCCATATGCTGAACCTTCAATGAAAACTATAACGGTTTAATAGGCTTTACTAGAGTTACCAAGTATTAGCCGACGAACTGATAAAATAAAATTTCTTTGTTGAAAACTTATAAATGTGATAGAGTTTGTTATTGGACTCAACTGAAGGCAAGCAAAGCACAGCAAATACGGCAATTATGGCACCTTTCTTTACAAAGTAGTATTCGAATGAGCATCACATTATGATAATTTCCCTAATGACTCAAAGTACCTACTCACGCTGTTTGTTCGAAAGAAAACAGTCTTTTATGTTATCGTTTTTTTAAATTATCCTTTTGGAGACCTTATACATAATTCAAATACGGGCAGAAATAATAATCAAAAAATATTTTCCTGGTTTTTGTGAGCGATGATGTTTATCTAAGTACATCTTCGGTTGACATTGATCTTAAATTTTGCACAGTTCACAGAAGTTTTGGTGAAATTTTTCACCATTCCCACACATAACAACACAGACACAGACAAAATTGCGCGGGTTTTTCTATTAAGTATACGAATATTAAAAATTCATGATACTTTTCCTGCTTACAGAATGAAAAATATCATGCAGCGCGTTTTTAAGGTTTGGTATATAAACATACTTAACAGAAAGCAAAGTACTAGAAAATGCAGCTCTTTTTACAGTACATAAACATATTTAACTATAGACAATTCAGTTCACTGTTAAAGACAATTTAGTTTATTTTTTACTTTTACTGATTGCATTTTTGGCATCAGTATCAATCACTAATCACCCCCTGATAGTTATCTTGGAAATATATTTAATGTACAGAATTGACCTCTCTACAGATTTATTATAAGTATAGAAGAAGATAGATAAATGAAATTAATAAATTGTAATTGTTTGTTTAAAATTAAAAATGAACAAAAAGTTATTGTTGTCTGTGACACGTACAATAATATCAAAATAAGTTTACTCAGTTTTAGCCTTCGTTGTCCCAATTTTGGGCAAATGCTTCCTTCTGTTCTTTGCTGATTCAGTTTCTGATACACGTACTTGTAACACTTCAAACTCCAATAGATCTTTCGTGAACGTAGTGACAAAACAAGCATACAGTGTTCAATTTGTCCCACTGTCCCTGGTGTCGCCGGTAACGTGATTACCATCGACCCTGTAATTAGTTAAGCGGGTTTCCCTTGCGTTGTACGCCTCCATTTCCCCTCCAAGTACCTATTTACGCTCTACGCTTGTTAGCTGCTGATAAAGTCTGTTTATTCGACATAGTTGTGTATGACAGATATTTAAACAATAAATTTTATATAATGCTTACTTTTTAACAAAATTTATAACCTGACCAATATACACTTTTATTTTATTAAGTGTTTAAGGCTAGGTTAAATAAATATTATCTCTATACATATGTATACTATCGTGTTTTTTTTATTATAGCAGCCTTACGATCAATGCTTGTCCACATCTGTGATCTTGTTTCTGTACGTGTTTGTCAAACGGTCAATCTAATACGTCAAACGGTCAATCTAATACATTACACGGGTTAAAATCATTGATCACGATCTGGATTGAGCGTGTAATGGATGCTCTTAAACAAAGTAATTTTTAGTCTCCTAATTTGCAACCCTACATTTTAAAAGTTTTTACATTTTATGTACAACAAAGGAATTGACTGACCACCCTCTATAAATAAGATTAAAGATTTCTAAATATTGCGTAAAAGGATTTACTTGAAAATTTGTAATTACATAGTACAATATGAATACTATTGATAAATAAATTTTCAAGTAAATCCTTGGAGAGGGGGGGTCAGTCAATTCCTTTGTTGACTGTACTTTTGATAACCTCACACTACATGTAAAGGTAGCAAATTGAATAGCAAGCAAGAGTACACAAACATGACCTGCAGGGTTACCACCATCTCTTATTCCCATTCAATTCAGGACCTAAACAGAATAGAATCGTTATTTCGTACCACCATGTATTCTAAACGACTCGGTTTAGGTGACAGCGATTCAGCAGATATTATTCATTCATTTTGTATGAACTTTCGTACCACCATGTCTTTCCACGACCTAAATTGAAAGGATTTATCTGTCAAAAGAGCTGTCAACCTAAACTGAATCAAGGACTGTCAAGGAGGATAGAGTGGCAACTCCGGGGTGAAATCGTCATGTATGGAAGGTGCTGCCATGCACTGGCTGAGATATGAACGAAAATTTCAACTATATACCTTTAAACATAGTATGTATACGCTACCCTTTATTTTCTGAATCACACACACAACCCCCAACCGACGGAATATAATTATAAAATTTTGAGTATTTAAGTATCGAATTTGTATTTTTTATACATTTTAAGTAAATAAATAACTAATAAAATAAGTAACGTCAATGGTATCAAATGGTCCGCGGTCTATCAGACGCTATGTGAAGTTGGAAAATGGCTTTTTTTAATTTTAGTTCACCCACCAGCCGCCAAATGTCGCTGTTGCCTATGAAAATTGACGGTAATATCCAATGAGGTTTTATATATTCTTCTGACAAGAGAAGTAACGCCATACAAAGCATTCGTAAAAAGCCGCAACCACTTCAGAGTGTTAAAGACGTAGCTTTGAAACCGATACATATTCCGAGCATATGCCAAAGTAAAATATGTTTGTCTCTTTTTTTCTAGAGTCAAACTAATTATGTCAAAATGAGACAAAAGCATTACTTTCAGAAAAATGGTCAGAGTTGCCAGCTCATGAATAATTTTCCCATTGAATGAATGTTATATGAGTCTTAAAAAAAAAAAAAAAGTTTTTATACCATATTATTGTTTCATAAGTGACAGAAGAATTAAAGATAGGAAGAAATAAATATATAGATGCGTAAATATTGGTACATACATATTATATTTCAAGAATGAATCATGGCGGAATGGAGAAGTTTCCATTTTTTAGTCATTGATGAATCTAACCGATGCAGACCTACTACTATTATCTATTCTGTGCTACTACTAACTTTATATGACAGCTGGCAAAATAATAATATAAAGATTCTAATAGCAGATACTAATAGGTAGCAAAAAAAAACAAAGTAAAAAAAATTTTTTTTATTGTTAAGAAATGAAAATGAAATTTAAATAAAATAAAATAATAAATTTAAATAATTTGAATAAAATACAACATAAAACAAAAAAACTATTGTACTCAATCGAACATTTGATAATTGCAGAAACAATTTAAATTAAACACCATTACCACAATGAAAAAGATGAAATTGTTACTTCACTGTCATAGTAATAATATCATTATGTCAAATGTCAGTTAAAAGCCATATCAAAAAGAGGAAAATGATTTGTTTTTTCTTGTCTTGACGTGCGTAGCACTAGCGACTGATTTCAATCAATTCAAAATCAATTAAAGAGTATCAATCAATTCTAAGTAAATAATTAATTCTAGTTTGAGCCTGGTTGTAGGTTTACTTCTACTGTGTTACTAATGATACTTAAAGGCGTATGAGTTCGTCATTGACTAAACTCCCAACATTTGGGAAACTTAAAATCGTTTTTACTGGCAACACTGTTGGCAAAAACAATGCGTAATATATTAATTTCGATTTTAATACTATTTTGGTATAATTTTAACATAATTAAGCATTCTTATTTGTGAAAAGTGATACCACTTGCTTTGTTATTAGTTTGGGATCACGACATACATGTTTTAACAGTGCATTTAACCATTTTTGTGATATTATTGTGAGATACGCATTCACTGAACGTCAAACGACGACTAAGTCGGAAGAAATTCAACTAAGACTGTGGCCTCAGTCGACGTGGCAGCGGGTATGTGTCAAACATTACCAATCTATAGTAAATAACAAATCACTGGTAATATCTATCAAACTTCTATCTAAATATGGCTACTTGGTGCGAATTGTTTTATATAATTTAATAATTATAAGAAACTACTAAATAATTAAGAAAGTAAAGAAAAAGACCACACAAAATGTATTGTTGTAACATTTATATAAATTACATTTGTTGTTATGAACATTAACATTTTAAAAAAATGTTATGATGTTATATGATATTCATCAATAATGTTATGCTAGCAATGCTAGCTAACAATAGTAGTAAATATTAAATTATAGAAATCAGAATATATTTTTTATGTCTCTTAATCTCCTCTACTAAATTCCTAAAAAATACCAATTGCTCCCTCGATAAATTGGGTTTTTCTATTGAGTCAGCACACAACGCCCTGCGTGCATCTTATTTCAACGCCGGTTCACCATCACCACAGAATTCATATCACCACACCACCACGTCTCCGCCTGTGACGCGTTGTTCTGCGTCTAGGAGTTAGATGCTGAAGCGTAGCTGCTACGGTCGCAGATGGAAAATGACGATGGAATTTATTTAAATTCGTAAAACGCGATTTCACTTCACAAGATTGACTTGACACTTGTGTCAGTCCGATCCGACAGGGTGCGTTTTGAACGTGTAATATTTAATTTTCTTTAAATTCTTTTTTACGCAAGTATAAGAAAGTATACCCCGTTTAATCTGTCTATCTATAATCTATAAAAAATCTATGTTTTTCGTTTGAATATAGATTAATTTACATCTTAAACAATTTTAAAATATATAAATAATAAAATTAAGTTGTTTTAAAAAACCGGTAATGACCAAAACGAATTAATGGTTGGTTTTGAACGTACCGCGGCAACTTATCAGCGACAATTTTCATTTGCTCATCCGACGAAATGAGATCCTGTTTATGAGAGATGGTGGTACGAAATAATACGATTACGTTTAGGTACCTAAATGGAACCAATTCAAAACGTGAGTAGTTAGGTAAAAGATGATGGTAACCCCCCTGACATAATGAACGTCAATACATATTGACATCCTGTAATTTATAAAAGTTTATTTTCGTGCTACAAAATTCACCATCATATTTCCGGACACTCTGTCGGATACATTTTTTTATGCCACAAAGGTGGCAAACATGCATACGGCATGATGGTAAGCATCACCGTAGCCTATAGACGCTTGCAATATCACAACCAATAAACATCACTCACGCGTTGCCAACCCTCCCAATCCCCCCAAGTGAAGTAAGGTCTCCAGAAGACCTTATTCACCATAGGAACACAACATAGCCAAGACCAATGCTATTTGGCTACGATCTTCTGTAAAGTGATAGTCCTGCCCCAGACGGGCTGCTCCGATTTGAGCGGATTATCCGCTGTGCCCTACCTACGCCCTTACTCTTACATACTGCCTATTTGCTCTTTAACAACATCAGTGTTATATTTAAGCTTGACTAAATTTTGTGTGTTACCGGTTGATACCTTTACATTATTAACATTATTTCTTGTATACACTTATGATTATTTCTAAACTGTAAAAGTTATAGGAAAGTTATTATGATAACTTTTCTAAATCTTTTACAGTTTAGAAATAATAGAGCATGGAGCGTTAAAGGTTTTCAAAGCCGCTGAAAAGTTTATCGATATAAGTAAGTAAGTAAGCTGTTACCCGCGACTCCGCCCGCGTGGTCGAGGGAAAATTTCCAGGCTTTAAACTATACCCAATAAAAAATTCATATCAATTCGACGTGAAGGGAGGACAAACAAACAAACAAACACACTTTCACATTTATAATATTAGTATGGACTACTTAGGTAACGTTAAGGTTATAGGTAGATTTTTACCTGGTGTTTTTTATGGAGAGAAATCCGAGATATTGAATAATTCTTTTTATGTTTAACATAAACATGGAGGTGAGTTACATCGTGATTAACATAGTGAGGAAGTGAGGATATGGTTGATTCCATATCCTCATCTTCGATCCAAAAGAACGTTGGAAGATTACCCACCTATAAAAAACGGAAACAGTTCTCTCGATCAAGTCGAGGTACAGGATATTTTTATCGATTATTTGATTTCCGTGGGGAAATTTTCAATATGTTCAATATTTCATATTATTTCTATCAATCCGAAAATTTATATGTGGAAATATCTTTTTATGCTCCACACATTCTTGCTATTGCATGAAAATTTGTTCCACCACTTTCGCACGCTAATAAATTTAGTTTTTAAAAGGTAAACAATAGCCAAACCAAACATAAAAGTTGATAAAACGTACAGAGTTAATACTGAACCAAACCAATTTGTGTAAATTCCAGTTGACTAAAACATTTCCAACCGTACCGAATTCCAGGTACTCTCCGTCCGATATCACCTGGATAGCACTAACAGAATGCAGATAAAGGAATTCACATTTTATGCGATTTTTACGTTTGAAAAGCAACCCTTTGACCCAAATCTTATTCAGTAAAGGCAACATCGACCCGGCTTCCGACCCGATAAAATCAAATGACAAGCCTCTCAATTAACCCCCGCCCTAAAATTAAAGGGAGTTTTGTCATTGTATAATTTCGCTTGGTTAATATAATTCAGTCTATTATATCAGAACAATAGCCTCTTGATTCGACTAAATTATGATGTATTATTTCAAAGAACTTCCGTTCGTTGTCAATATGCCACAGTTTATATAATAGTTTTGGAAACCACATTACAATACATAGGCAGGTAGTACATAGACCGATAGCGCTGGGCTAAAATGAGGTCATAAGTTTCAAAAACTCTAAAGTTGTTGATTTCTCGCCTGTGGACACGGTCGTACCTAAGAACCTTATTATTGAGTTTTGTGTCACATCTGTCACTTGCATTTTCCGCAATTCGATGGTTTGTGGTTGATTTTACATATTCAAATCAAAACTGACAAAATTAATTTAAAGTTTAAAATAATTATGGTATCATATCTAGGATAGCCTGAGGAGTGTGCAAACCAAGTTTGTGTCATCTTCGGCCAGAGCAAAACTGAAATAGGGTCAATATGTAATAACAGTACAAAAAAAATATTACAATAGGTTGTATAACTATTTCCTATATCAGATCACTTACTTAAGGCCAATAAATAAATTTGTGCCAAATTAAGACATGCAATGTTAATATTTTCAATTATTTTCCTATTTAAAGCTACTAACGCTGCAAAAAAATATTACAGTCATTAGAGTTCACATATTTAATATCATAAATGCATGAAAAATCTACATTGTAAATTTGTGTCATTTTCATGCACGTTATAAATGAATAAAACACCAAAACAATAATTTCGGTCGAAACGGGCGTACGCGCGCAGGCGGCGATGGGCGGGGGTATACGCTACGCACGCACACAAGTTCGTTCGGTACCTACGATTTCATGATGATGAACAAATCGCACCCTCATTCAATTCAAAAATTACGTAACCCGAAAAAGTAGATTTTTCAGTAAAAGCTTTATTTTTAATCGTAGAAGAATGATTCTAACATCAAAAAAGGAGAAAAAATATTGCATTGGTGGTTGTTTTCAAGTCAGTTCAATAGTTTATGGTTTTTTAGAAATAAGAAAATTAAAATATTATGCTACTTATCAAAATGGACTTTAAATATGACATACTAAGTTTTCGAGTTTAAGCCAAATTTCTTTATAAAATAATGAATATTACAAAAAGTATGTTTGATTCATCGAAATAATATTACTACGTATAGAAATGACAGCGCCTTCAAATTTTGGCGCCGCGTTCGGCCGTGAGGGGCGTGCCCCTCCCTGGCCCCGCCCCCAACCCAGTCATAGAATATGACATTACTACGCAGGGGCGACACTTTGTTTATATTCTGCCTATTGGACATCTAATTGATTATTTTATTTTATTACAATATTTTATTTTACTTAATAGAATAAACTTAATAGAAAATAGGTACAATATTAGCTTTATAGGTAGGAAGCTACATTAAATTTTTGTTCTTAACTAAATATTAGTCAAAAATAAACTGAGATTAAATCAAAACTAACTTTATAATGAAATTTTATTTGTTCGAAAACGGTTGGTCGAAATTTAAAATGCTGTTTCGTTTTCCTTCTTTTTATTTTCTAGAAACTATTTTTTTTACTTAGTTAGTAACTTTATCCACATTTACATATTTTATACCTACTATATAAAAATATTTTGTAAATATAGTTGAAAAAATCTAATTATAATAATTACGACAACAAAGTAACGCGTTATACGTGCCCATGAAATTTGAGGGTTGCCCTCGATTTTCCTGGAATTCCCATCATCAGATCCTGAATTGGTGACAACTTGGGAGTATGCACTTATGAATAAAAAAAGAATTTTGAAAATCGGTCCACAATTGGAGTAATCGGCGGACCTCCAAAAAAAAACAATGAAACATAGAACCTCCTTTTTTGAAGTCGGTTAAAAAAAAGCAAAAAATTTTTCAAAAATAAGTACCTAAATTATATTATAAAATTGACTCACGCTTAGTACCTACGTATCCCATCTGTACGATTACTTTTTGATAATCTATGATTTTCACATAGAAATGGCGGATGCAATCATGATGCAATAGAAAATAATGAAAAAAAATTGTTTTGGTTGGTTTTACTTAATTTTTTGTATACTTACCGATGATAAGTGACGCCACTATCTTTCTTTCTTACTGTTGAACGGTTTTTGCAAGATTTTATTGAACATGACGGCATTTTTTAATTATTTTTTTTAACATAAATCAGAGGACCAATCACGATGAGCGTCGGCAAGTTTCTAAACGAGTCATAAACGAGTTGATGTCTATTGGCCTCAACGTATGGGGACAAAAATTTTGTTCGCGGTGTCATTTCTATACGTAGTAATATTATTTCGATGGTTTGATTACATCAGTAATGAATTTATAGTACCAAACAATTTTGCGAGAATAACTAAACTTACTCCATTTTTCCCTGTGTCAAATTTGTTATTTAGCCCCATATTAGTTACTTACTCCTTTTTTCAATTTAAATATTTGTCAAAGGCACTTAAGTAATAGGTAATGATATTGATGTTTTCCATTATATAGGTAATTAAAAATGTGACATCCATATCTCTCATTAATAAAAAGGAATTAGTTAAATGTCAAAAGTAAATAAGGAGCAACGAAATGTTCACATGAATTATTTGTTTTTAAACAATAATAATCAATGTCTGTATGGTTACAAATATATTATATAATAATAACAATACTGAAAAAACAATGTACTTTTGGTAAATATTAACTTTATCTACCTACAGTTTTCCTATATTCATTCAAATCTAAAAAAAAATAATCAAGATAGGTACAAACTTGGTTTGATTCATAAAAATAACATAATTATATATTTTTTGTCTTATTTACAAGACTTATTATTTTCTTATTAATAAAAAAACAAAACACTTAATGTAATACAATCACAGAGTACGACAATAACGTACTATTAATAAAAAAACATGTTCAAATACAAACTGTAATAAATAAAAAGAAATAAAAAATACGTTTATGTCTTTTTATATTATAAGACTTTTTTTTATTAATAAATAAATCGTGTTTATTACAACTTTTAATATATTGAAATATTTTATATTAAGTTCAATTAAAAATCTATTTTTATCGTTGAACCTATTGGCAGTACTAAAATAAACATTTATTAATATTATTTAATTTAAAATGAAATGTAATTAATCTTCTTCAGATGAATCAAATAAGCATGGTATCTACAAATGAACCTTCAAAGGAGGTAAAATGTTTGGTAATGCATAGGAATAGCATTCGTATCACATTCACATAGACTAAATTAAATCTTTTAATAAGGCATTAATAGGTAATAATAAATTGATGATAAGCATATAGGGAGTTCATCTCAATCAATACCCAACCAGGAAACCACTATAATCCTTGGTGACTGAAACGCAAAGTTGGGAAATAGTAAGACCGACGATCACTCAAAATCTGTTGTAGGAAGGTATGGTCTCGGCATTAGAAATTAACATAGAGGAAGAATTCTTGACTTTTGCATTGGAAGAAAATTAAGCATTATAAACACCTGCTTCTAATACCATGCCGCCTCTACACATGTAGAGTCCCCGGCAATCGTTACACAAACCAAATTGACTAAATTATAATAAACACACGGTGGAGATCCAAAAAAATGTAAAGACCTTTCCCGGTGCTGGGCGCGGCTCGGATTACAACCTTGAACCTACTTGTGGCCACTTTCACTGCTCGTCTTAAGGCTCCCAAAAGGAAAACACCACCTAAGCCCAGGCCTTGGACCCTGGAACAGTCGATCTTTCAGAGCACGTTGGAAGAGACGATAAAAGAATGCCAACCCTGACGTCACAGTCAGTACCTTAGGCCCTTAAACTTCACACGAGAGACCTCTTTAAGAAAGTTCGCCCACTCTCCAAAAACTTCCTGGGTGATTGAAGATGCTCGCGGTAACCCAATACACGACCTTGAACCCATAGCCGAAAGATGGTGTAGCTACTGCGAAGACCTTTATAAAGAACCTGCTATCAACAATGACACGCCTTTGAATTGGAATCTTCCAAATCAGCAACCAAACCACCCATACTACGTTCTGAAATCAAAGCGGCAATAAACAAATTAAAAAAGAGGAAAGCACCAGATCACATTACGTCAGAAATACTGAAGGCTTTAGGAGACGAGGGCATCGACTTATTGCACGAAATCTGCACCTACACTTGGCGACTGTTCAGGCCGACCAGAAAATGCAACAACTATTGCACTCTTGCTCTGATCTCTCATGCAGAAATATCTTCCTTGCGCCACATACTGAACAATCGCAACCTTACGTTTTTTGGATTGGCAAATGCAGCGAGAACAAGCCGGATTTGTGAAAGGAAAGGGTACACGCGAACAAATCCTGAACCTCCAACAACTTATTGACGACCTCCGTGGCGTAATGGTTACCACGCCAGACCGCCACCCAGGAAGTCCCGGGTTCGAGTCCCGGTCCGGTCATGATGAAAAACAAACTTTTTCTGATTGACCTCAGGTCTTAGATGTTTATCTATAAATGTATTTGTTATAAAATATAATATCGTTGAGTTAGTATCCCATTACACAAGTTTCAAACTTACTTTGGGGCTAGCTCAATCTGTGTGAATTGTCCTTATATATATTATATTTATTTATTATTATTGAAAAAGCATATAAGTTCAACACGCCTAACTACAGTAAGGCCTTCGACTGCGTCAACTGGAAACTTTTGTCGAGAATTCTAACGAAGCTTAAGCTTAGCGTGCGGCCGCATCTAACTGCGATGTTGCAGAAACTATACTGCAACAAACAAGGAATCATAATGAGTCAATAAACTGACGTCAAAATCTTTCAGTTTTGACTTTTAAGAGAGTAAGGCAGGTACTGTCTTCTATTTTGTTCAACGTTTATCGTGAATACATTGATAAGGCGTACCTGCAAAAACTGGGAAGGTAGTGTCACGATTGGTGGCGAGAAGATAACGAACTTACTACGTTACGCCAACGATACCACACTGTTAGCTGCCAACGAAAGCGAGATGATCACCTTACTGAACAGAATGGAACAGGTCAGTAAAGAACTTGGCTTTTATAATAGCAAATTAATATATATTTTATAAACAGCAAAAACTAAGATCATGGTGGTACACCGCACGCAGAAGCCACAGGTCACTGGCGCGCTTAACCAGGAAATAGTTCACAGTTTCACTTACCTGGGCTCCTTGCGATGATGACGTATCGGAATGGCTAAGAAAGTTATGTCACACAGCTACAAAGAGTTTGAGAAGAAAGAAACATCTCCATAAATACAAAACGCTAGTTGGTGACCACTCCGGTGTTCTCAATTTTCATATATGGTGCCGAGACCTGGAACCCAAGGAAAGCGGATGGAGAAGACTACTGTAAATCTCATGGACGGACCATTGCATCATTACTCAGCTCAATCAATATTTCTACAAGGCTTTCTATCTCTTTCTGCCTCCATAGAATTCTTGAATTCGTCGGCCACATCGCCAGGAAACGTAAAGACTGAAGATTTGAGGACTCAAACGACTTTATTTTCACTAGCAAAGGGACGATAGGAGACCTAGGGGGGTCTGACCAAATCCGCACCGCTCTCGACTTTAATAATTTTATGGAGCTATTCACGCTGCCGAAGATAGAAACAGGTGGCGGAACAGAGAAAAGCTGCTTTCTAGGCGTGTTCACCCTTACGTTGCCTCCGTTGGCTCCCCGTGCTCAGTATTCAGTGTTGTGAATCGATGCAACAAATTATTGTTAGAGGAAAAAAGCGGTAACCGATATTTAAAATTATTTTTTATGAATACCTATAGTGTTAGACTAGAATTATAAATGACAAATCGGAATAAGATCATAATATTTATTACCTACTGTTTATTTTGTATAGGTATTAAATTTTAACGAAAACCATCATAATCTTCAATATGTCCTATTGGTCAATTTATTCTTTGCGTTTTATCACAAATTCCTTTTTCTCGAAAATCACATATTCAGATTTTTTTAAAACAAAGTTTCGTGCATATAATCGTTAATTTAACAGGAAAAATATGAAAAAAAAAATTGTATTTTCAAATATGGTAAAATCGGGATTTCGACGTAATAGGTACCACTTATGTCTTTATTACTCTGGGGGTGCGAAATATGTGCCTCTTTTTCCATAAAAATAATCACCGTTTCCTGTTGGAACTGCTACGCACAACTAATTTGTGAATTTTGTTTGCCCCTCCCGCGCGTCCGCTTTCTTCGCCGCGCTCGCCCTTCGCGCGAAGTTTGGTTATTTTTTTTATGAAATAATAAGTTTTCGTGCATAAAAACAGCACAAATTATGAATAGTGTTTTGTTACACTACAATAATCTTATAGACGTAACTTTAGTAACTTGCATTTTCTTTTGTGGCTTTTACAGAGTGTTGTAATAAAAAACTAAATAATCAATAAATATCGTGGATGAATTCGACACAAAATATTTTGAATAACAGATATCAGTAATTTGAAACGCTTAACATATATTTAACTTATTGTAATATTTTTTAGAGCTAGTTGGGTGACGTGTTAGGTACTGATTAAATATCAGGATTTCCGTGGACAGAGATGACACAAAATGCTTGTGTATATTAGTTAGTACTTCGTTATTATCATGAAAGTAAATTTTTTATCTCTAATTATCTTATCGTCCAAAACGGATCGAAAAGACAAATACCTAAATTTCTACCTATGCAAGTACCTCTAATGACACAAACTAATGTATTAGGTTGGGTAAATGGCCCGAAAACTATATGCCAAATACAAGCAACTTTAATGTTTTTGAAACATCAAAACCTAGCGCTACAGGTCTATACAGGGGTGATTCCAAATTAATATACCGCGTGATTAATTTTACGGAACTAAACAACGTTTTCTGGATCACCAAAGTACAATTGACCTACCTACCAGATATTAGCCCCTTGTGTACGACAAAAAAACAGTTACTGACCGCAATCTTATACATTTTTTATGTAATCTAAATTGCCATTCTCCGTCCACCGTCTGTACTGTTTGAACCATTCGAATATTATTATTATCTAGCTAAAACAAACACTAGATATAATTATACTTACAAATTTGAAATTACTTATCTAAAGATGGAAACTATTCCATAATAGGTCTCAGTTTGTTTTCGGAGAACGAAATTAACATAAAATTCATTAAACTTGAAATAACAGTGAATAAGTAAGTACATTTGTATTTTAATTTGATATTCAAAAACTATGACTGCTTTGTTTAAATTTCTACGGTTCCTGATTTGGAAATAATTTGCCGCATAGAAATAAGATTTATTTTGTTATAGACCAAAGTCAAACATTACTTTATCATTCTAAAGTATTAAAACCCGGTGATCATTGAGAATGCTGCTATTGAAGTAGTTAAAGACGTACAAAACGAACGAATAAAATTAGAAAAGGTAGATTAAAAAGTTTACGTCGTAATTTAAATGTGTATAGCGTTTCTAAGTGCCCACCGAAGCCCAGATAAAAAAGAATTTATGAAGGTTAGATTGAAGAATGAACAGGATTTTCGTACAGAGCAGCCCAACTAGGTAATAATTTCCATGCTACAAAAACCAAAGCGTTGAAATACCTTTGTAAAATAAAGGCGTCGGAGCTTCAATGAAAAAGGCAACAAATTGAGAAAATACCATGGTTTACAGTCGACACACACAATTTCCAACAATGGCTCTGCTGATAAGCAATTAAGCGTTTTACCGAGTAAACTCAGATCATTTAATGAAACTAATTTATAACACTGTGAAAATCTTGCACCATTACATTTTTAACGTATTTATAGATAAATCAACGCGAACAGTAGAACTGGATTCGAAATGGTAGAGCATTTATGAAATTGGCTAACTAGAAAAGTCTCAAAAAAACAAAGCAGCATAGTTTTCCATTCAGTAAGTGAGAGATCAAAGCCTTACTTCCTTATGCTTTTTTCCATGTTTCCAAACTTTATTCCTGTAAAATTTGGTCAAGGGCTCAGGGACTCTCTTGGTGTCTCTGTGCTCCATGCTTCCAAGTTTAATAATATGTACTTCATGTTAACACTGTCCATAATCATCAAAAAAACCCCAGTTTGCTTTTAAAGTATTCACTATAGGCGTATTTTATCAGATTGTAGCAGGCGTCACTGGAACCAGTGTGCATCAGAGGCACTTCGAATTTCATTTGAAGCGAGTGGCGAACGCCGGAACATCGTTAATTGTCCAAGTTTCCGGTACTGTGAACTAGCGGGCAGCCCTTCCGTTTGCTTGTAGCCAGTTGCTGCCGCTTTAATTGGTGAATGGACTGTTGACAAAGTTTTCGATGAAACAGGATGCATTATATGGAAGTCCTGTAATTTGACTTCCTCAATGTAAGTTCGACTGCATATGGACAAACTATATGTATATTTTTTTACTACCCTACTGTAGTAAAGTCATAGTCGTACTTTCACAGCTTTTGATTTGAAACACTCGGCTATGTTCACTAACAGACTTTTTCATGCATATTAGAGCATATATTAGAGTGATTTTAATTTTTATAAAATCTATAAAATGAAATAGGCACCTATTTCAATTTTTAGCTATAGTAAAATAATGTTTTATGAATTTGACATTTAGAACTTTCACTGTTTTGAATTTATATCAACCTGGTTGTATCAACATCAATACTGGTTGTATTGTTATTTTAGGAGTATATGTATTTTATTGATATTTTAATTTTAGATATTCCATTAAGTAACTTAATGTAATCACTAACAACATATTAAAGAAACTAAGTTACTTGAAAAATAACATTTTCGCCGCACCAACAGTGGTTTTGTTATTATCATGCTACCTTTTGCCGTGTGCATTTGAAACTTCAAACAAAATTTCAGAGCTAACAGAGAAATTCTGTAAATTGAGTCACTTCCCCGCTGCAATCCTCTTTCGGCGCTCGTAAACAGTTAGAATAGGAGCTCGTAATTTTTAAATAAATTCTGACGTCACACCGGTTTTGACTGCGAACCTTTTCGGCCTTTTCACGACCAAATTTATTGTTACTGCTATTTGTAAACGAGGAAATAACACTTGTTTACGTATGAAAAGAAAAGTCGAATCAACAGTAATAAATAAGACATTAATGAATACGTACGTAACCTTGTAGATAAGTACATAGAAATGACACCGGAGGAATAATATAGAAATGGAGGTTGAGAAAGGAACTCAAAGTTTGAATTAGGAGATCAAGAAAATTTTTGTGATTGTTTTAGAATATTACTAAAAACAAATAAATAAACAAAATAATGTTTTTGATCCCAAGATATTATGTTCATTTGTGTTCAGTTGACATCATATAAAATTAGCGATATGTCTTTCATCAGAAACGCAAAGTTTATAATACGAATTACTTGTAATGCATGATATTATGAACGGAAATGATATAATATTATAGCAAATATTGATACACGAATGGAATTTGAAATAGATTGTAATAATGTACCTATACAAATCCAGAATTAGCCAGCTGGTTTAAAGAACAAGCCTTTACAAAAGGTAAAAGTTCAACTCGTTAGTCGGAAAAGGGCGAGACTCTAGCTCGGGGCTGACGTTCATACCATCGTATTTTTCCACTAACATTTACAAAACGCATCATAGTAGAAAGGATTTAAAATGTACCATTAAATACCTGAATAATTACAGTGGTAAAACATTACGCTTTCAGTTTCAAAGATGTTGAAACGGCGTAATTTAGAAAATGTTTTAAAATACTCAGTATGCTTGCAATGACAAGCGGTAGTCGAGTAACTATGCCAACTTTATCCCAAAAGCCGGGTTTGAATCCTGCGCCAGACATTTTTGTGCATGAACATGTTTTTTTTATTATGGATGAATCTATTAAAAGATCCAAATTGAGGGCTCCCACTATAGGAAAACCACAGAAAAACCCTTCATTTACAGGAACGATACATTTAGATAAAAATAAAACCACGACAATATCTTAAAGCCCGAAAAATGGAAATGCAAATGCCGAGAAACGTTTGCCCACCAACATTTTGCATAATATTACTCCCACTGATGTTCTACTGCTTGATAAGGTTTGTTGACGTGGGCAGTTCTTATATTCCTGGTGTAATTTTGATCAAATTCAAATTCAATTCAAATTCAAATTCAAATTCAAAATATTTTTAATCAAATAGGCTCTTTCGAATCGTCACAATTTTTTCCTACCACCAGTTCAGACGGCAGATTTGTGCTAAGAAGAAGCTGGCAAGAAACTTAGCACTTGCTCTTTTAAAATGGTATTAATAAGATACAAATTACAATGACAGCAAATATAAAATTAACACAAAATATCTGTAATTTCTGATGACGAAAAAAAAAAAAAAATGCAAATAATTAAAGATTAATAACACTATAAATGAAGAGAAAAAAAAAGCGTATTAATATACTGGTATACATATATACCTACATTTAAAGGTGTAAAAAATTAAATAAAGGTAGAAGGTGTATATACAATATATGCATATATATATATATATATATATGCGCAATATATTAAGATCATCATAAAATCTAATCATATACACTCGAAATGTGTTAAATTATTTAATGAAAATTTATTTAACACGAGAGTGTTAAATTTTTTCGGTCAATAAATTGATTTCAACGCTCTCTATGCTAGAGTACTTCCCCTGACGTTAGAAATATAGATACAACAAGC
Organism: Endotricha flammealis; assembly: GCA_905163395.2. Classification (NCBI taxonomy): domain Eukaryota; kingdom Metazoa; phylum Arthropoda; class Insecta; order Lepidoptera; family Pyralidae; genus Endotricha; species Endotricha flammealis. The sequence continues at coordinate 4,463,984 of LR990857.1, read as the reverse complement.
AAACAATATTCTAAATCTAAAAGAATTTGACAAGTTTAAATTAAACATACAGTTAAAGACTTTATTACTACGTTAGCGAGTACATTTACACTACGAATAAATTCTGCAACTTTCCACTATCTCTAGTGGAACAAACTAGTTCACAGGTAAATTTGCACACTGGATTATAGTGGAATTGTATGAAAATCTTAAAGGTATTTTGTAGCTTTGTCGCGCAGATAGTGTGTTATTTTCCAACAAAGAGAATTGTATAACACTAGATCAATGCAAGCAATTCATGCCTTTAGAAGAGCTTTATGATAAATACGTTCTCCGGAGGGACCTAAAGTAGTTTTATCGCAAGTTTACGAACAATTTTACCGATTCCGCCGGGATTAAACTACGGTTTTGTTGGTACAATGTGATCCGTGATAAAATTGTTTATGTCCTCCAGACATGAGACATCGTTCTGTATCTCTTGCAGATTGGATCTTTTTTGAAGCGAGATGAAATGTTGTTAATGACAGGACGGAAATTATACAAACTCCAAACAAAATCTTCCCTTTTACTACTATTTCTAAATACTAGCTATAAACATTAATATGTATTATCACAGAGTTTGTCTTTTTCGCGTTAAGAGTTCCATTTCTGCTCGATCGAGAAATAAACGTTCAATCATTCAATTTTTTAGTAGTAAGATCCTTCTTATCGTTCACTTTCCTCCATCGTAAACTCTACCGTGTAATGTCCTTACGGATTTAATCAATCGACACGTATTCTATCAGTAATATTTGTCATGATTAAATTTGTAACTTGCCAGCTCTGTTGTATGAGCATCATAAAGATCTCATAGTTTGAGTGTTGTCGCCCAGTTTTATAGACTTTTATTCCTTTACGACGGCCAAGTCCCGGTTGTCATTTTATTGATCAGCACACAGTTCGCCGCGTTTTTTTCCCGTGTATACGGCAAGCGGGTAATAAATCTTTTGTTGTTCCTCATGACGATAATCTGAACTTTATACTAGTGCAACAGTTTGGCAATAGTTTCACAGAAAGGCACAGTTTTAGTGTTATGTTAAATGAAATACGAACAAGAGGTTTTTCCAATATAGAAGTCTGAGTAAAAAAACCGGTCAAGTGCGTGTCGGGCCACGCACTGTGTAGGGTTCTATATTCATATTCTATCACATTTGTAAGTTTTCATCAAATAAATTTTATTTCATAAATTCGTCGGCTATTACTCGGTAACTAGTAGAGCCTACTCAACCGTAATAGTTTTCATTGAAGGTTCAGCATAATTATGGACTACTACCATGATTTTTTCAAATTTCTTAACACTTAGGACTTAGACTTTCGGAGATAGAGAGGGAGGGGGGCACCGTGCAAAACGAAAATTGACACGATAACTATAAATAATTCCGAAACGGATAAATCCTTACTTATTTTATAAATGAGAAAGTGAGTTTGTTTGTTTGTTTGTTATTCCTTCACGGCTTGACTAAGCAGCCGATCATTATGAAAATTTGCATACATATTGTTAGGGGTACAGAGCCCTTTTTATCCCGTGAAAGTATATCGTTCTAATGGGAAAATAATTTTTCTACTATAGAGGGCGCTGTATCGACCAACAGATGGCGTCACAAGTCGCGCTATGGGTTGTTTTGTTGTCAAACGAGATCTATGTCATAAAACGCGAGCGAAGCCGCTGGGAAAAGCTAGTGTTAAATATTTAAATGTTTTTCTACAGTTAAAACTCACTTCATCTCTCCAACGTGTTTTGTCCGAATGGCTAGTTTGCTTCCTATTACACCTGTTCATTCATGTGAAAATGTGTCAGGATTTACGTCACAAACCTTTCATATCTACCGATATATACCGACAATTACAAAATTATATACAAACACACTCAACAGTTCAAAAAAAATTGCTCATTCAATGACGGCAAGCGAAGCTTCTCTTTGATCCAATTGAAAATAATGTCTGGAAAGCTTGAAAGCTATGAGTTTATTTAGAATTCAATACATTTGCTAGTCTAACTGTGCTGATGCATTTAGTTCTACGATTTTCATAGCATACATAATGAAGTTGAAATATGTATGTTTCAAAGTTGAGGTAGCTCTCGAAAGCATATTGCATCTTTTCAAAGTGGTCTTAGCAACAATCCCTTGCACAAACTCATTTTTCATTCTTTACTAATATAATAAATGAGAATACTTTTTTAGTTTCTCGAACGTTTAAAAAAATCACTGAAAATCGCAGTCAAGTTTAAAAAAGATTTTATATTTTATAATCCAGTTCTCAAAGAAAACTACAGATTATTTTAACATTATAACAAAACCTAAACAAAGTAAAGGGTGAAGCCGCGGGCAATAGCAAAAGTCTAAATAATTTGATAGAACCAGTAAACATTAATAAATGTAATATAACAATACAAATGGAACTACTGTTAGTGAAAGCCCCTGTATAAATTTGGGTCGTTGAGCAAATATCTACAATTTCGTGGGTGGCAAACGGGTGAGCTGAGCCTCATAGCTCGTTAGAGTGATTACACTAATTCGTCCATACATTACAGACAGACTATCGCAATTCCGCCGACATATAACACCGACAACAATCGAAACGTGATCAGTAAAATAAACAGAGATGATAAATAATTGTGGGAACTCGGTAATGAATAGGGAGTTCATTTATACAAACTAAAAATGTCCTTTGAACTAATTCTGGTTAATATAGAGCTTTTCAGTGCCTTTTACACTCACAGTTTACACTTTTACATTGTCGTTAGCATCCAAGTTAAAAAGAGATTATTTTTTTCTAAAATAGCAGTGACGCAAATTATTCGGGTTTACAAAAGATGATGTCATTTAAATGTAAATATGATGTTCATTCTTGGTTGATCCCAAGTTGACATGGTTTTTAAATGGTATGGTGTATGCTATATTAATACTGTATCTTATTTTTGACATAAACGTGATAGGTACTGTTTAATGTCAAAAAGTGGAGTGTAATACTCATTTAAGTTGATGTCAAGTTGATATCATTTTGTTATCGCATATTTCGGAGAGCATAGTACAAAATAGTCTGTAATTTACAGTTGACATCAAAACGACATCATAATTTGTAAGCATGATTGTTACCACTGGTTACAAAATAAAATTATATTTAATGGTGAAAAAGAGGAGTACCTAATGAATGACCAGCTTTAAAGTAAATAAAATACTAACTACTACTACTAACTACTAATAAGTTGACGTCAGAAACATAATGTATGTAACAATCTACAGCAGACATGCATGAAAATACGTCCTCTGGCTTGAAATTTAAAATACATATTGCTTCAAGCATTGCATTTCAATGCATTTTTTATTTACATTTCAAATCGAACAGTTTCGCTTTGGTAACTGATCAAACATTTTATTCTTCATTTCTTGCAAATTCTGATGCTTCCACACGAAATATGCATACAGTAAATTGGTTTTGATATACATGAAGTATGAAAATGGAAAATCGCTTTGTTGTTTTTAAAACGTTTAACCCTCTGTCCGTCGCGTGGGGTCTCTGAAACCCCGAGGTTTACAAAAATTCACCTTTTTTTACCTTTTTACTATTTCGTCTGATTCAATTCTTTAGGTAGCTACCTAAAAAGGATCATAGTTCACGCTGCTGCCACTGGATCCGACAACGGTTTATGCTTACTCGCCCCACTTTTGACCAACCATTGAAAAAACTGTATTTTATAATCCAGTTCTCAAAGAAAACTACAGATTATTTTAACATTATAACAAAACCTAAACAAAGTAAAGGGTGAAGCCGCGGGCAATAGCAAAAGTCTAAATAATTTGATAGAACCAGTAAACATTAATAAATGTAATATAACAATACAAATGGAACTACTGTTAGTGAAAGCCCCTGTATAAATTTGGGTCGTTGAGCAAATATCTACAATTTCGTGGGTGGCAAACGGGTGAGCTGAGCCTCATAGCTCGTTAGAGTGATTACACTAATTCGTCCATACATTACAGACAGACTATCGCAATTCCGCCGACATATAACACCGACAACAATCGAAACGTGATCAGTAAAATAAACAGAGATGATAAATAATTGTGGGAACTCGGTAATGAATAGGGAGTTCATTTATACAAACTAAAAATGTCCTTTGAACTAATTCTGGTTAATATAGAGCTTTTCAGTGCCTTTTACACTCACAGTTTACACTTTTACATTGTCGTTAGCATCCAAGTTAAAAAGAGATTATTTTTTTCTAAAATAGCAGTGACGCAAATTATTCGGGTTTACAAAAGATGATGTCATTTAAATGTAAATATGATGTTCATTCTTGGTTGATCCCAAGTTGACATGGTTTTTAAATGGTATGGTGTATGCTATATTAATACTGTATCTCATTTTTGACATAAACGTGATAGGTACTGTTTAATGTCAAAAAGTGGAGTGTAATACTCATTTAAGTTGATGTCAAGTTGATATCATTTTGTTATCGCATATTTCGGAGAGCATAGTACAAAATAGTCTGTAATTTACAGTTGACATCAAAACGACATCATAATTTGTAAGCATGATTGTTACCACTGGTTACAAAATAAAATTATATTTAATGGTGAAAAAGAGGAGTACCTAATGAATGACCAGCTTTAAAGTAAATAAAATACTAACTACTACTACTAACTACTAATAAGTTGACGTCAGAAACATAATGTATGTAACAATCTACAGCAGACATGCATGAAAATACGTCCTCTGGCTTGAAATTTAAAATACATATTGCTTCAAGCATTGCATTTCAATGCATTTTTTATTTACATTTCAAATCGAACAGTTTCGCTTTGGTAACTGATCAAACATTTTATTCTTCATTTCTTGCAAATTCTGATGCTTCCACACGAAATATGCATACAGTAAATTGGTTTTGATATACATGAAGTATGAAAATGGAAAATCGCTTTGTTGTTTTTAAAACGTTTAACCCTCTGTCCGTCGCGTGGGGTCTCTGAAACCCCGAGGTTTACAAAAATTCACCTTTTTTTACCTTTTTACTATTTCGTCTGATTCAATTCTTTAGGTAGCTACCTAAAAAGGATCATAGTTCACGCTGCTGCCACTGGATCCGACAACGGTTTATGCTTACTCGCCCCACTTTTGACCAACCATTGAAAAAACTGGATACAGAAAATGACAGAGTTTTAAAATTTGAGGCTAGAATTGGGATGACTTTAATATAAACCGCTTGAAAATGAAAAATTACAAACATCGGCTTATAAATGCGAATGCAGTGTCAAATTTTCTATTTAAAAAAATCCTGTTAAAATACTAAGAGCAAATATGGCAGTTTTCATTAACAACGTTACATATTTAGATTAAATTATGTATAAGTACTACAATAAATTTTCTATGTATTTTTTAATGTTTATGTGTTATAATATGACTGACCGAACTTTATGTAAAAACTAGCTTCTGCCCGCGGCTTCGCCCGCGTGGCCTTCTAACAATTAGCATATTTTTCTTCAGAAACAAATTTAGGCAGTTATCCTTGTGGGGTAGTTAAGATGAAATGACCGTATAGCAAATAGGTCGAATATATTTACGTCGAATTTCCTTTAAACTCCAATTAACTAGTTTAGGGTAGAGTTATATCAATCGCTTTTGGTTATATTTGTAACTATGTTATAACTTCGACCGATTAGAAATTATTTGTAACTAAAAACTAACTTACGTCTCTGTCTTACGTGTTTTCTTATACGATATCTGAAAATTATAGAGAGGTGGAGCGTTTATGAAACGGGCTAAATCAACCGTGGAAGTACTGCTCACAGAAAATGAGTGTTGTAGCAGTAATGCGTTTTATTCAGTGTTTAAGACCTCCGGAAGCCTCACTGCTTTCTATCTCTTTTCTACCTCTTCGTTCCTTGTGATGGGCAATGCTTGGTAACGCCCCTGGCTATTCATAGGCGTCGGTAACCACTTTCCATCAGGTAGCCTAGCTTGTTTGCCTGTCGTACCTATGTTATTAGAAAAATTTAAGGATAGTTTCACAGATTCGTGATAAGTGCCAGTTAGCCTATCTATAAATATATAATATAAATATAAATATATAGGGACAATTCATACAGATTGAGCTAGCCCCAAAGTAAGTTCGAAACTTGTGTTATGGGATACTAACTCAACGATATTATATTTTATAACAAATACATATATAGATAAACATCCAAGACCCGAGGCCAATCAGAAAAAGTTCGTTTTTCATCATGACCCGACCGGGGATCGAACCCGGGACCTCCTGGGTGGCGGTCTGGCGTGGTAACCATTACGCCACGGAGGTCGTCGAATCTATCAGACAATATAACAATTTTTGTAACATCTTTCGACAATTTACCAGAAATATACTATCCAGAACTTATCAAGATATTATGAAATTAGAACATAGCGTTTTAGTGGTAAAACAGCAAAAATGTACTGAACATTAATTCAGTCTAAAAAGCCTATTAGGTTACCTTCATTATAGCTGTTTATGGTTACTTTTGTTTTCGTAATTACATTAGCCAATGAAAACTCGGCTTTTACGTAAAGATCTTTAAACTTAGGCGTTGTTCACAATAGGTGCAAATTCGCGACGAAAAACGATGCTGGAACGCAATGTACCACGCCAACGCGCATTTGAATTCGCATCGAATTAATTCGCCCTTTGTGGATAATTTCAAAGAAAGTATTCGTATACTGAGATAAAACAAATATTTGAAATATTCAAAATAAAAGTACCAGCCGATCGTACTATCAGAATGTCTGCGAAAATCCCCTAGTAAATTATCTCGTTTTTCTAAAAGATTCCCCACCATGTCTTATAACAATTGGAAGCCCTGTGTAAGCCATCCTCCACGGAAGTCCAATCAAGTAGGTATATACGCTCTCTGTATGTCTCATTTCATTAGGATAACGAGGTATTTCTAAGGGAATGGTATGGCGAGCAGGGTAATGGTCAAGGCTAATGAAAATGTAATGTTTTGAATCGTATTTTTTGTGGTTATTTATTTCGTCACGTGACTTTGTAATCGAAAAAAAGATTTAGGCCTCGGTCGTCCTCGAGGCTCGTCCCGCATTCCAAAAAAATCCTAACTCGTCCTCCATCGGTTTTGTAGCAACGACTCGTCCTCCATTGCTAAGTACTTTAAAAGTACAGTTAGCAAAAGAAAACAAAAGTATTTGGGATGATTTAAAGAATAATATTATTATGTTAATAAAATAGACCTTTTAAATATAAATCATCATTATATGCGCTGAACCGTTATTCGAGACCTATAGAGTGAGACAGCATCACTTCCGCTTACGTCAGAACAGCCCCGACCAATCACGAAGCGTCCCTTCCACTCGACTCCCGGCGGCTAAGTCCGAGTGGAGGGGAGCCTTGCTTGTCACCTGTGCAGAGTTGCGCCGTCACATTGGCATCGACTTTCGTCGAGTACACACCCCGACTAAACTATTGAAACAACGTTGTTGTTCGTATTATAAATTAATTAGTTATTTCATAATGGATCCTGTACGGGAACCCGTAGGCACCCCGTCCAGAACAGGAATCGAGCGGGCTTCTAGGCCCAAGGAACGTGTGCGTTGTAACGAACGCTCGTCTACTATAGACGGGTCTCCAAAGCGGGTTTCTAGACCCAAAGTGCATGAGCACCACAGGAGGCGTTCTCCAGACGCGAGTAAATCACCAGATCGGGATTCTAGACCCAAAAGAGGTGAACGCGGCCGACAGGTTCCAGAACGGGTTTCTAGACCTAAGAAGAAGAAGAAAAAGCAGCACAAAAGGCGCTCGCGTAGTTTAAGTAGTGCTGCCAGACGGGTTACTAGGCCCAAAGGACGCCGTGTTAGGCGATCACGCAGCACAAGCTCGAGCACCAGCTCTTCATCTTCATCATCTACGTCATCGAGCTCAGAGGATTCCCGGCGGCACAGAAGTAAACAACGGTCCGGAGAGAATCGGAAGCTGGCAGTATTATCTAATCAAGTAGGTGAAGTGTTAAAATATTTAAGTACCATACGAGATCATAAAAGTGATTCCGACTCGGATATATTTTCGTTGCACCCATCACAAAATCTAAAAAATACAGTACTTACAAGTGAACCACTGTTATGTAGGCCCGATCAAGGGAAAACTATTGATTGTAACATTCACACGAATCTTAAAGATCCTTCGGTTGAAAACTCTTCTGAGGGTAGACTTTCTATTTTGTCAAAATTACACCATTTCGACACTAACGAATGGGAGAGAGTACGATATATCGAAACCGAGAAAAAATATCTCGCTCAGCCTGGCTTTTACGACTTAGATGTTAATACCGAATTACGATTTCATGATCCTAATTCGTCTTGGCTTAAATCTCTCGATCGTTCATTAGGAGCTATGACTCATGCAATTATCCAACAGAATGAGGTTTTTAGAAGCAATTTGCAACAGCTGGTGGACTGGTCGCATAAACCAGACTGTGTACTAACTACTGACACTCTTTTCGACAAACTCAATGTTCTTTTTTCGGAGAAATCAGCCTATATCAAATTATCTGAAGATATTCTTCAACTCGTCTGCGGAAGGCGAGCTGATACGATCCAAAAACGTCGCGAGAGTATTCTCTCAGGCGTCAAAGATCGTTTCATTAGAGAGGATTTGCGGAAAATTCCACCTACTAGTTCATGCTTATTTAATCCGGACACACTGAGTGCATTCTTCACTAAAGCAGGAGGCTCAAATAAGTTGTTCTGTAACCACAAACGCTCAGCGGATGAGCCGATTATGTCTATGCGTAATAATAACTTCCGAGCAAAACGACCTCGCAAATCAATGCGAGATAATGGATATGACAATTCGGCCGCTCCCGGGCCTTCCACTGTAAAGAACACTAATAAGAATCAAAGATTCTCGGCTAATCGCAATAATTCCAAATCAAACGCGAAACGGGACTATAAAAAATCTGGCCAATCTACCCGCAAGTCAAATAATAATTTTTTTCGAAAATGACTACAAACAAAACTCGTTTTATGGCGGTTGTTTAGCAGATTACGTAAATATTTGGAAAGAATTAGGTGCCCCCGATCAAGTTATAAAAATAATTTCCGGTTACAGACTACCCTTTTTTCAAATACCTTCTCTTGTCAGTCACAGCCTATTAGAAAAATATCGTACACCGACAAGTTTAGCTATGACAGACCAAATAATAGAATTAAAAAGGCAAAGGATTCTCATAGCCGCTCCGCCTACTCCGAGTTTTGTTTGTCCAATGTTTTTAGTAAAGAAATCAGATACCAGCAACCGTCCGATTTTCAATCTAAAAAATTTAAATCGTTACTTGGCACAGTTCAACTTCATACTAATCAATATGCACAGAGTACCAGATTTTTTACAAAAGGGAGATTGGGCCATAAAAATCGACCTAACACAGGCATATTTTCATATTCCTGTGGCTCGTGCACACCAGCCATTTCTGAGAATTCTTTACAAGGTCAATCAGACAAGCGAAGCAGAACTCCTGCAAATAACAAGTCTGCCTTTCGGACTCTCGTCTGCGCCAGTAACATTTGCGACAGTTTCCAACTGGATAGCCCAAGTGTTACGCAGCAGAGGCATGCGATTGATCGTCTACCTCGACGACTATTTAATTGTCAATCAGGACATGCGGATTTTAAGAGAACAGGCTGCGGAAGCCGTTCGACTTCTGTCCACACTAGGTTGGACGATAAACCTCAAGAAGTCCGTCCTTGTTCCTACTCGAATTATAGAGTATCTAGGCATTGTCTGGAATCTCCAGCTAAACTTGAAAGTCCTTCCTATGGAGAAACAGTTCAAAATTCAAGCGATGTTGAATGCACTCATACGAACAAACGAGTGGAATCTCAAGGACGCACAGCGGCTCCTAGGCGTGCTGAATTTTGCGGCCTTTGTGGTACCAAGAGGCCGGCTTCATTGCCGCCCTATTCAAATGGCCAGTGCCCTTCTTTCCAAAGACCAGCCATATTCAAAAGACGTGCTCAGTCTTGCGACAATAAAAGTGCTGAAATGGTGGATAACGGCGCTCTCGGCGAGCACACCTATTCATCCCCAACCAGCTGCTCATTTTTTGACGACAGATGCGTCCGGCACAGGCTGGGGCGCGGTAATCGACGGCGTTCGATCGAGCAGAGGCACTTGGCTTGCCAGCCAAACAGCTTGGCACAGCAATCTAAAGGAAATGTGGGCCATTATTCAGTCGATTCGCAGACATCGATATCGATTGCAAGGGACAACCGTATTGACTCAATCCGACAACAAAAGCATTGTCAGTTATATAAGGAACGAAGGCGGCCTTCGCTCAAAAGGTCTTTATCAGATGACCTGCTTACTATTTCAACTTTTAGACGAGAACAGTATAAAAATCGTACCGCATTATATACCAGGTCAATACAATATAGAGGCGGATTTACTATCCCGGCAAAAAGCACAAGTAGAATGGACTCTGTCTCGAGAAGCATACAGCCAAGTATTTCAGCGTTTTGGCATACCTCAGATCGATCTTTTTGCTTCGAAGAATGCCCACATTCTTCAACGATATGTGACACGAGACTGCTGCGACCAGAAAGCAGAGTACCACGATGCATTCAGCAGGACCTGGTGCTATCACAGAGCATGGATATTTCCACCGCCGCATTTGATACCCCGGGTCCTAGCGCATCTCAACAATGCCAAGGGCTTGTACCAAATAGTGGCTCCTCGATGGGACAAAGTGTTCTGGCGTCCAGACCTAAAGAGCAGAGCAATAACAGCACCATGGACAATAACCAACTTGAGGTCGAAATTACTCGATGCTTAAACACAAATGCCACCACCACATGTGGATCAAATGTGTCTCGAGGTTTGGTTAGTGAGAGGTGGAACCACCTGTTAACTAATTGGTCACCAGAAGAAATGGAGTTACTAGACTCAAGTTGGAGGCCATCCACTAGAAGAATATATTCTTCAATATGGTCGAAATGGCAAAACTGGTGCGTCTCCAAAGGTATAAACTGCTTGTCTCCAACGGGGTCACAGTAAGCCAAATATTTGGCTTATCTCCACTTAGAAGAGAAGCTGTCATATAAGACCATACTTGTTTATAAGTCTACCGTGGCAACTTTATCTGATCCGACTTCTGAGTCGCTTAGTGATAATCCCTTGGTGAAACGCATTTTGAAGTCCATATCTGTGGCTAATGCGTTTTCTAGGCCAAGTAAGCCCTCAATATGGGATCCAAGGCGAGTCGTTGAATGGATGTTGTGTCACGTCCCTGACAATTTTACTCATTACGAAGTATCTCGACGCACAGCCTTAATACTTCTTCTGGCGTCCAGTCGTCGCGTACATGATCTTACCCTTTTGCACATTGACAGAGATCACTATGAAGCTGGAGATAATTTTATAGTATTACATCCAGCCTTCGGTTCTAAAACCGACAACTACTTACTGAGGCAATCTTCGTGGAAGTTCGTAAAAGCGACGGACGACAGGACATGCCCAGTTTTTTGGCTAAAGAAATTAATAGAAGTGAGTTCGCAACGTAGAAATAATTCTGGATTGACGGAACTATTTATAACAGTTCGCGGCGTAACCCGCGCTGCCTCACGCACTGTGCTAGGTGGTTGGGTAAAGTCATTGCTACGAGCAGCTGGTGTAGAAGCCAGCGCTGGCAGTACACGTAGCGCTGCTTCATCTCTTAACTGGCTTGACCATTGTTCCATTGAGGAGATTATGGCAAAAGGCAATTGGCGTTCCCCTAACACTTTTGCTAAATTTTATTCAGCTGAGATAAATTGTCAGTCGAATAACCAAAGCCTTAACCTGGCACGAACATTTAGTTCTATATAGGTTATAATATAATATATGATTCTAGTCTACATGTATTAATACCCTAATGTACTGATAATATTATGTTCAAAAACAGTTTTGAATTGTTACATTTCTTGTATTTAAATTAAATTACACAACTGATTATAAAAACAAAAAATATTGTTTTATTTAACAAAAGTTTCTTCTCATAGGAACCTAAATGAGAAATTACTTTCTCGGGTCATTAAAGAAACTTATTTTTACTTTTCACACATTGGCATACTATATTACAACAATAAATTTGCTTGCCACCAGGCGATAATAAACACATCTCACTCTATAGGTCTCGAATAACGGTTCAGCGCATATAATATAATGTTTTACCTAAAAATAAAACAGTTATTATATGCATAAACCTTATTCGAGACCTATATTTCTAATTCTGCCTGTTGTCTTTACTAAGACCTTTCAGTGAGATGCAATGTGACGGCGCAACTCTGCACAGGTGACAAGCAAGGCTCCCCTCCACTCGGACTTAGCCGCCGGGAGTCGAGTGGAAGGGACGCTTCGTGATTGGTCGGGGCTGTTCTGACGTAAGCGGAAGTGATGCTGTCTCACTCTATAGGTCTCGAATAAGGTTTATGCATATAATAACTGTTTTATTTTTAGGTAAAACATTATATTATTAATTAGTATCACATCACTAACTTTATAAACTAACTAACTTAATAAACTATTTAAAGCGATATAAAATGTATTAAAAAAAAAATATGATGGAATAGAAATTATTTTAGAATTATTTTGAAATGTTTTAGAATAGATTAGGAATTCTTTTAGGATTATTTTTAAAGTAAAATAAAGTGTTCACCGGCTTTTTATTGCGTCTTTTGTTTGTTTACTCGAATAGACTCATTTGGTCAATTGAATTGCTTTCGGTTATCAATGACAAAACGGGTTTCGCACTAGTTCCCGTGACGTGCATTCAATATTTTGAATCATTTTGTTTCATATCTGTTTTTTAAGCGTGTAAAGTGAAATCTTGAAATAAATTTGCCAAAGGTAAGTTTATTTGATTTTGAAGTATTGTTAAATTAGCAGTTACTTAGTAATTGATTTTACATTTGTTAAGTTGCCTTAGTAGTCCAGCCAAATTAGATATGACAAGGGAGTCGTGCTCGCAAAAGATCGTGTTATTCTGATTTTTTTACATGTTGTTAAGACCTAAATCAATAATAAAAATCCAGATTTGCTATTTCGAAACTGCTGTGCGAGCGACGGTATGCCCAAAAAAACCATAAAATTTTCGGATTTTTCAGTTTTTGCTCAATCTCAGTGAAGGAAGGGTCTGTCCGATATAATCACTTTTTTTAGTAGACTAAATTTGCTACAATACAAGACTAAGGCGAGCTCTATACAGATTTTCAAGATACAGTTCTTCGAAAATAGCCATTTTTTCCAAAAAGAACCAAAAACTAAATTGGCACCTGTAGGGTCAGCGGTTCTCTCAAAAATATTTGTATTGATGCGTATTTTAGAAGAAATTTCACAAAATAAGTCACTATGATACTGATAGTAAGAACTTGCACAATTCTTAGGCTATCCAATTCTCTCAGTCTCATATTGTAGCAAATTTAGCCTACTTAAAAGTATTAATAGAGATTATACTGGTCAGATCCTTCCTTCACTGAGATATTGAGCAAAAACTGAAAAATCCGAAAATTTCATGGTTCTTTGGGCATACCGTCGCTCGCACAGCACTTTTAAAATTGCAAATCTGGATTTTTAATATTACTCCGATCAATTTAAACATTTGAAGTTACTTTAACTCCCAACAAGCTGAAAATCCGTAAAATCGTTCAGAATAATAATTATGAATAAAATTTGAAAGTTCCTTATCTTTCCCCTGTATGGAAAAAAATATATTCAAGGCCAATGGTGGAAATTGGGCTTTTTTGTATGGGACACTTCCCCTGTCTATGAACCAATATCAATGTGGGTATGCAATTTTTCATAGGGTACCTCTGCTAGACACTCATGCGTAGAGGCATCAAAATCTGTCCCGACAGTTCCGAGATAAATGACAGTTTATTAATATCCTTATTAATACGGGTTTTTCACATTGAGAGTATCAATAGTGATACGAGTGTAGAGTTTATGACTGGATACCTCCACTAGATATTCATGGTAAGTGGCATCAAAATTTGTCCAGGCAGTTTCGAGCTAAATGGCAGTTTATGAATAACCTTACTAATACGGGTTTTTTCACATTGAGGGTATTGATAGCGATACAAGTATAGAATTTAGAATTTATGTCCTCCACTAGACTCATGGTAAGTGTATTTCGCAAAAACTTTTTTTTAAATCTTTGGCCTTGAATAAAAAAAACAACATATAGGGGAAAGATGGAGAACTTTCAGATTTTATTCATTATTCTATTTTAAATGATTTACCGATTTTCAGCTTGTTGGGAATTAATGTAGCTTCACCCCTATTTTTTGTTTAATTTGAGCAGAGTATATTGATTTAGGTCTTAACAACATTAAAAAATCAGAATAACACGATCTTTTGCGAGCACGACTCCCTTTTCATGTCTAATTTGGCTAGACTACTAAGCCAATTTAACAAATATGTAAAATAAATTACTAATTAACTGCTAATTTAACAATACTTCAAAATAAAATAAACTTACCTTTGACAAATTTATTTCAAGATTTCACTTTACACGCTTACAAAACAGATGATAAACGAAATGAGTCAAAATATTGAATGCAAGTCACGGGAACTAGTGCGAAACCCGTTTTGCCATTGATAACCGAAAGCAATTCAATTGGCCAAATGAGTCAATTCAAGCAAACAAACAAAAGACGCAATAAAAAGCCGGTGAACACTTTATTTTACTTTAAAAATAATCCTAAAATAATTCCTAATCTATTCAAAAACATTTCAAAATAATCCTAAAATAATTTCTATTCCATCGTTTTTTTTATACATAATACATTTTTTTTTTTTTTAAATAATTTATTAAGTTATTAACATAAAATAGCTAGGTAATAGTTTTTTTTCTGACTGTACAAAATTTCATGATTTCTCATACAAAAAAAACGAGGGACGTATAAGGCTTATGAAAAGGGACGAGCCAGGAAAAAAATATTAAAAAATAAATTTCGGGACGACTTAGGCCTATAAAATTTAATTATGGGGGACGACCTGGGATATTTATTATGGAGGACGAGTCTCGAAGGACGACCGAGGCCTAAATCGAAAAAAATAGCTTAGCTAAAGCTGATTATGGTACTTGCGACTGAGTTATTAATATTATTATACTTGGACCGAATGGGTTGTGTTATCATAAAATAAGAGTAATTCCGGTTGCTGACCAAAACTAAGCCAAGTATAATTTAGATCGGTTCAGTTGCAAACTTTCGGTCCGCGCGGGAAATTCAAATTTTATGGGGTTTTTTTACAAATTGCATCTCAATCATTGATAGAATTTTCGTGAAAATTGATTTGGCGACAACAAATACAATATATCTACTGAATAATAATCAAATAAATTATAAATATTAACTCTTCTTATTATGAATGTCCACGATGCATCATTTTCCCTATAAACGTGCAATATGCACATTCATAATGAGAAGAGCCAATATTTATAATTTGAGATGCAATTTGTAAAAACCCTCAAAAATTTTGAATTTCCCGTGCGGACCGAAACGTACCACCTTAAGTAAAACTACAACTTTTATACTTGCTAGCTTAGTCCAACTTAAGCATACTTTTTGACCTTCCAGAAGCATGAGGACTTGTTTTTTTTTTATTTGACGTGTTCAAATATGACCTACATACAGTACTCATGAGGACATGTACGTCTGACACCATTAAATTTGTGCCTGCTATAATCGGTAATCTAAACTGTAACAACACCTAGGGATATTTTATTAAAAACAACAAATAACGAAGGTTTGTTTCTAAGATTTTCTCAATTTCGAACTTGATTCTCTTAAGAATAATAATGACAAAACAGGTAAGTAGTTAAAATGTTGACTAATCTTTGTTTAATAATAAGCGTCTAAAAGGTTTTTTTTTTATATTTTGATATTAGTTTATATTCATAACAATAAAATTGTGTTGAAATTGTAATTTCAAATTTGTAAATTTGCATTTACATTCAGACAGACGCATAAATATGTAGTCCGTTTAGTACAGTCAAGAGCAGGTCGACCTTTACATATTGGACTTTGTACCGTTCTTAAGTTCTATCACATACCAGAATTTATTGTACCTACTGCAAGTGTAAAAGTCGACGTGCACCTGACTGTACCTTGTCCCTCTTTTAAGTGAACATGCCAAAAATGTCAAAGTAACAAGGTACAACATAGTTATGTCGACGACTTCCGTGGCGCAATGGTTACCATGCCTGCCCGCCACCCAGGAGGTCCCGGGTTCGAATCCCGGTCGGGTCATGAAGAAAAACGAACTTTTTCTGTTTGGCCTAAAAAAAAAATTTGGTGACTATACATAGCCACTTAACAAAACCAACAAATCGATTTAAATATTAATTGTACCTTAATTGCACAAATGAGTAGACATTTGTGATTTTAAATAACTTTTGCTCTAAGAAAACCTCTTCAAAGTAAAGAATAGATAACAAGGCCCGGAAGAACAAAGTCTAGTAGGTATAGATCTTAAGCTACGGAGTTGAGTAGCATAGCTTTGAGGTGAACTTTCGTAGCGTAAAAGTATAAGTAGGTTTTATTTAGTATTAGACATTTTATTTTAGGATGCCTTTAACAAACCGGTCTTTTATTTATTTATTGTTTTGACTTGTGACTGAGAAATTGATAAATGTAACAATTACCCTAAATTACATAGTGTTTGTTTATTGTAAGTATACGCCGTAACAATAGGGTTGTTTCCAGGGTCAAAATAATTACATTATATTTAGTCCGTATTTTGGATTATAAAAAATATTGGACGCGTATTTTTTCTTTTTTCGATTAAACAAAAAATAACAAAGATACAAGGCATAAAAATTTAAGAGTGGGGGCCTTTGACGTCACCACGTGCAAAAAAATGCCACAAGGCGTGACGTCACACGTAACTTTAATGGGCTATATCTTTACTTTTTTCGATTAAACAAAAAATAACAAAGATACAAGGCATAAAAATTTAGGAGTGGGGGTCTTTGACGTCACCCCGTGCAAAAAAATGCCACACGGCGTGACGTCACACGTAACTTTAATTGGCTATATCTTTGTCATTTTTGGTCTAATTTACAAATGAAAAATGAGTGTCCCTTATTTTTGAATAATCTAAAAGACGGACTAATTACATTTTTTATGGCAACAAGCCTATTGTAATACAAATAAATTATTAATGACATTTGTGTTTTCTGTTTCTAATCTGGATATTATCTAAGTATTTATATATTTATAATAACATACTTTCGTTGCAGGCGCTGTCTGAATTGGCTACAATTTATTGTTATTATTTATGTTAAAGTTTATGACGATGTGTTTTTGTTAGTTTTTATGAAGCCATAATGAGTACGCTTTATTTGTAAACGAGAAAAGGACAAGAGGTTTAAATATAAGGGTTGTTCTTTCATATTATCACCGTGGGCGACTATCGTAGGATTGTTTACAATACATGGATCTACTGTAGGTAAATAAAAATGTTGAGCTAGGACCATGAAACCTTTTAACGTTGTATATCCAAGAGATCCCTCCATCTTTCCGCTTCACAAATTGAATATTATGTGCACATACTGTATATATGGCGTTCAATTTGCTCTACATTTTGATGCCGTAATTCAATATAAGCCGAGGTTGCGCGAAGAAAACCTGCAATATATCCTATCTTAGTTGAATCAAATCTTTGGATAAAACGCCTTACATTTTGTTGTACCTTTGACACGTTTCATACAAAATATGAACGAAAAAATAGATATAAATTGTATCATGAAAAGTTGCTTTTCATGTGTTTTACACAATTAATGACAATTTCGAGGCTACATGCTGATCACTGACTTGACAGTCGATAAGCCAAGGGCCTGAGTATTAAAGTATCCTGAAATACTAATTTTTCTTTCGTATTAGATATTACATTATGGCCAAATTATATCCCTTGGTAACTCCCAGAGGATTAGACTAAGAAGCTGCAGGCAAGCGCCGTGTTTTGAAAGAAAAAGAAAGGTCCCATTAGAAGCCAAATGCCTGCAAAGTGGGACAACCAAATGAATTTATTTTCTATTTGCCACAGACGCCTATTTAAATCCTCTTTAGACTGAGCTTCTTGAGTGTTTGTCCGACTTTATTGTAACTTATTTTGTTAAATAGAAATGGAAAATAAATTAAAACCTTCGCGTTCCAATTTATTTTTGTATTTCAAGCGAAGGACTTATTGTTACCGCAATCATTAATTAAAATGGATAATACTTTAATTCAAACGTTTCTGTATTATTCGATTATTGTTTATTTTCGATTATATGTAACTAGCTTTTGCGCGCGGCTCCGCTCGCGTTAATTTTATGACATAGATCTCGTTTGACAACAAAATATAGTAGAAAAACATTTTCCCATTGAAATGACATACTAGTACGGTATAAAAAGTAGCCTATGTTAGGCTCTGTACCCCTGACATATGTACAAATTTTCATAATGATCGGCTGATTAGTCAAGCCGTGAAGGAATAACAAACAAACAAACTCACTTTCTCATTTATAATATTAGTTAGGATAGGATAGTAATTACTATTATTTAATTTGTTACATATAGTCATATTGAAGTTTATACTAAATCAATCATCAACTCAGGCACAAGAAATTCACTGCTGCTCAAACGTTTTAAATATGACCAGCCATCCAGCGATTTCTTGTCACTTCCCTTCGATCGTCTGACCAGTTAAACAACTGTTGACAATGTTAAAGTAATTTTTAAAACCAATAAAGCAAGTTAATAACCCTCAACATTCTGTCCACATGTATATCTAGTTAAGAAAACAAATAAATTTCGAATTGCAGTACCATGCAACGGACACCGAATAGATAGCGTTATTAATTGGGTACTACCTACAACAAATGTGACTGCGGTGGTGGCATGCAAACTAGCCCATCTATTGTCCTGCCAAATAATTGGACCACGTACAGTCAACAAAGGAAAGTGCAGACCCGGGCCGTAAATACCATTAAAGATTTCTAAATATTGTGTAAATGGTTCACTAGAAAATCTGTTTATATATATTGTACTTATCATCATCATCAGGGCAAAAGACGCCGTGGCCGTAGTCCGATGCGTTGGTCCGACCAGATCCGTGCCACCTTAGACACGACGGTGTGCGGAGCTATTCACGCTGCGGGGAATAGGAGTAGATGGCGGAGCATTGTTCGTCGAAGCGTGGTACTCCAGTGAGGTCACGACCCTCAGCATTGAGGAAAACGAAGAAAGGAGGAGGATCATCATCATCAGCCTGTATCTACCCACTGCTGGATATAGGCCTTTCCCAATGCCTTCCACCAAATGCGATCCTCCGCTTTCCGCATATTACACTACATACGAGTACATACCGCTACATTAGGTACATTTACATATTGAACTATGTAATCACAAATTTTCTAGTAAATCTTTATTTATATTTACGGCCTGGGTCAGCCCTTTCGTTTGTTGACTGTACACCTGAACGAAACAAACTAAAAAACTTTGTTAAATGCCTTACGGACAATGTAATTTTTTTTTATATTACACAGGTGGCAAACAAGCATACGGTCGGCCTGATGGTAAGCCGTCACCGTAGCCTATAGACGTAGACCGGGGGTATCAATCACGCGTTGCCAACCCTCCCAACCCCCCCAAGTGGAGCTCTGGAGACCTTACTCACCGTAGGAACACAACATGGCCGAGACCAATGCTATTTGGCTACGATCTTCTGTAAGGTGGAGGTCCTTCCCCAGACGGGCTGCTCCGATTTGAGCGGATTATCCATAAATACTAATTATAATAGACGACCTCCGTGGCGTAATGGTTACCACGCCAGACCGCCACCCAGGAGGTCCCGGGTTCGATCCCCGGTCGGGTCATGATGAAAAACGAACTTTTTCTGATTGGCCTCGGGTCTTGGATGTTTATCTATATATGTATTTGTTATAAAATATAATATCGTTGAGTTAGTATCCCATAACACAAGTTTCGAACTTACTTTGGGGCTAGCTCAATCTGTATGAATTGTCCCTTTATATTTATTTATTTATAAAAAATAAAAATAAAAAATAATGCTAAGATTGTTAGTAAGTTTAAAACTAAGCAAAGCTGTACTATGGTTATTAGATTGCTGATTAAACATAACCACACTCATTACTTCTAAAAGTAAAGAAATTACCATAATTTCTAGCTACCATAGTTTCATGTATAAATTGTTTAGTGCCCTTTTTACGTGCAATTAAGAATTTTTTATAAAAATAAATCAGATTGAATTTTATGATGCAGACTTTGTGAATACGTCGTTTTGAAGTTTCACATCTCAATACAATCCAACAAAGAATATGCAATCATCATACTATGTCTACAACTACAACATATTATATTCGTACTTAAATAGAGAAAATAAACAATTAAAGGCCAAAATAACGAAAAGCGATGTGTGAGAAGTTTCGTTTACTTCGTCAAGACTTTAAAAATAAAACGGCTTCTAATTTATTCATGCCGTTAATTTAACTTTATTTACTCTCAATACAATCTAGCTCAAGTACGGTAATTTCAAACAACAAACTCGTGAGTTTTGCGAAAATAAATTCGGTAAGAGCAACACACTGTATGTAGCAGATTGCTGTCAGTCACCTGCCAGTTCGGAACTTTAGATAAAAAAATATAATTTTCTGACAATACAGATTCATGAACCTGTGTCATACGTAAGAATCATCGAAATCGGCCCACGCGTTTGGTCTCTAGAGTGCCACAAAGGAACAAACATACATATATAGGCTGATAAACACATAACCCCAAGGCAAAGGGGCAGTCGGGTAAATGCATGTATAAAATTAAATTGAAAAGTGTAGAATTAAAAAAAAACATATAAATATTGTAAGTAAATGTCAGCCTAGTATGTTAGATACCTTAGCACTTCGTATAACCTTGGTATCTTAGTCCATGCCTTAGTGACCTTCGACACCAGAGGGCGTGGCGGGTTCGATCCCTGAACGGGACAAACATTTCTGTTATAGTTTATCTTTTTGCGTAATAGGGTATAAAAAACGTTAAAATAAGATTGTAATTTAGCGGATCGATTCGAAAAACTTCAAAACATACTTAACATTTTCGACATTAGTTCTGGCACCTATAAAATTACTTTTTATTGTATACTATGCGATATCATAGTTGTTCATATTGGGTTTTTTTTAATATAATATTTAAATCAAATCAAAATATAAATGCTAAAATATGATATTACGACAACCTCCGTGGCATAAGGGTTACCACGCCAGATCGCCACCCAGGAAGTCCCGGGTTCGATCCCCAGTCGGGTCATGATGAAAAACGGACTTTTTCTGATTGGCCTCGGGTCTTGGATGTTTATCTATATAAGTATTTGTTATAAAATATAATATCGTTGAGTTAGTATCCCATAACACTAGTTTTGAACTTACTTTGGGGCTAGCTCAATCTGTATGAATTGTCCCTATATATATTTATTTATTTATATTAATTAAATATCAAGAGATATCCTTGTGTTTTTTTAAATTGAAATGGTATAGTACTTTTTTCTGTCAATTTATTTCGGTTGGCGCGGTTCGCCCCTCGTGTCATTTGCGAAGCCAACGTTATTTCAAGATAAACACACGCAGCGTAGATCACAGGTGACTACCCCTGTATTATGATAACAGTCGGTTCAATGTTACAACCATTGATCAACTGTTACAAGTGTACGTTAACGCGAAAATCACGTGAACTTCGAGCGAACGTTTTCGCCATAATGTTACTGTGTTACTTTAAGGCATGATTGTCAAAAACTTTCTTAAATATTTTCTTACATTTTTCAAAAATAGCTTTAGTGTGTTAGTAATTGTTAAGTACCTGCAAGTGTCCGGGCATTTTGAAGATTACTAATTTACAAAGTATTATTTTAATATCAATTTATTGTGACCCTCAACGTATACTTAAACAGAACTTAAAAAATAAGTAACGTCTCTGTATTGGCTTGTTCTCTCAATGCTTCTCCATCTCCTGCTTATGCAGCACCAAATCACAGCACTACACGATAACAAATTATTTAGAAATGTGAACTAATAAGTAGGGACTAACACAAAAAAAGTATTTGAACGCCACCTGGTGGCTGAATGAAATATAACTCGATTTGACCTTAACGCCTCTATGACTACAATTCTACATAACCAAACGATAAAGATTAAAGTATTTTTTTTATAGTAGTTGATCTATGGTTATGATATAATACGCAGCAAGTTACGGTTGTGGTTTCACATGTGCCCATGTCTATATTCTGATATTAATATACATAGTTTATGATACGATAACGTGCCTACTGCGTATGAAAGGGATGCTTTTAAAATAAATGTATGTGTTTATGTTTAGTATGT
The DNA here is from genome assembly GCA_905163395.2 of Endotricha flammealis. NCBI lineage: Eukaryota > Metazoa > Arthropoda > Insecta > Lepidoptera > Pyralidae > Endotricha > Endotricha flammealis. The sequence goes on along the minus strand of LR990857.1, from coordinate 4,441,575 downwards.
TTTTTTAACAGACGAATACTGAATATTTCCCTCGCACATTTCCTATATTGACAGAGTGAGAAGGGCTGGCAATCGAAACGTAAGCAATAGCAATGATTACGTAAACCAAACACAGTAAACATTTTCTGTACTCATCTGTTATAAAAAAAATAGACTATAGACGAGAAATGTAGTACTTAGGTATTTTTGCTTTTTGTACTTTCAATAAAAAAATAACATAATATTATGAAGTCTGAGCAGGAATACAATATTACATTACTAGCTTTTTCCCGCGGCTTCGCTCGCGTTAAAGTCGGGGTAACACGGTTCCCCTTTCGCAGGTATTTTTCGTTGCTAACAAAGAGCTTGTGTACCGATTTTCGGCTTCCTACCTTGAAAACTGTGAAAAGTCCCATATATATAATTTTACCCCCTCTTTTGAGGGGTTGGGGGCAGATTTCCAATAAAAAAATGATGCACGATTGACTCTCCATCCCTTCAACTATCTCCACTTACTTACACTGCCCTAAACAAACAGACACCCACACTTTAACATTTATAATATTAGTGTGGATGACTTGTAACTATATCATACGGTAGCGCTAGTGACTTCGCCGTCTATTTCAGAATGTCGACGTGATAGAGATCCGGAAGCTTCTTTCCTTATTCGCACCTTCCTTGCAATGCATTGGAAGCCCCTGGTTTTACTGATGTAACCACTTTCCATCAGGTACTCACTTGCTTGTTTGCTTGCCGTATGACATAAAAAAGAACCTATTAAACTTTGCAACAAAGAAAAATACCTGACTTCTATTTCATAACGTCAGTATAACTGACGCTATGACGAACTTTTATCCGCCAAAGAAATCACGCTAAAAAGTCATTTTAAAGACGAGATCAGACCTGTAAAGTTTTAACGTATCTATTCCACTGCACGGTTACGTGACCAATAAAAGCAGAATAAACTCCGGGAGGTTCCACGCAAAAAACAACCCAATAAGCGTTTTGTTAAAAACGACTTTTTTAAGTGAGGACGTGTTACGACATACCTGAAACGTATTCCTTCCCTTAATAGTCCAGGGAAATTACCTATTTCACGCTCAGATGGACCCCGTATTACTCACGCATACTGTTAACGTTTGCTTCGCCGAACAACATTGTGCTACAAAGTCCCAATTATCACAGAAGCTAAGTTTGTTGAAGAAAGGGATGAGTATTGTTGCCATTTGTACCAGACAGTTATGATTTCGGCATATCTTTGTTCTTATATGGTGGGTTACTCTTTAGCAACAAATCATTTTATTCATAAACACTAGCGATCCGTTCTCACAGATTTTAATAAGGGTTCCTATTTTTTTTTTGAAATATAGTTAATACAGCATATTATTATATATTGAACTTTAATGGGAAATTTTTTTTTCAAATATATCCAGTAGTTTCGGAGCCTATTCAATGCATACGAATTAACAAACAATTAAAACTGTCCTTTTTAAATTAGTATAGAGTAACTGTTGCCCGTGGTTTCGCCGTGGGCTTTTTCGGGTTAATATATACACATGTGACACTCATAAATAACGTAGTTTTCTGTTGGTAATAGAATTTTCAAAATCAGTTCAGTATTACTCCCTACAATCTCACAAACTTTACTTTTTATAACGTTAGTATAGATTGCAGAAACGCGTATGTTATGTAATTTAACAGGATACCGATGATGGCTCTTTGAGGTATACTTGTATAAATATTATGTTGAATATCAAATAAATATTGCGACGAGAACCAATATTTAAATCTAAAATGTAAGTGCATTTTACAAGTCGTAGATATAATTCATTAAGTAAGTTCTGCAGATTGAATTGAACATAAGTATGAAATGTAATATTCTGTATTTCCATACTGAAGCTGACTCTGAAGGACTTTTATTCATCACGTAGCTTTACACAAATGTGTTCATTTCATCTCTTAAAATACCATTTCTTTATTATTATAGTCCATATATCTTCTTGGCTCTCCAGTATGTTTTTTAAGACAGACAAGCAACCTGATGAAAATTGGTCAATGCTGCCTATGTATTCTGTTGTTGCTGATGTTCGTAGACGGCAGTAACTACTTGCCATCAAATGACCCGTTTGCTTCTTTGTCTGTCGTGAGGCATAAAAAAGTCATACTTTCAAAGATTTAAGGGCCCTTATTACACTATGATAAAGGCACTAAACGAATAGTCAAATAAACAAGGAAATCAATCTTTAGGTCTGAAAAGTAAATATCCCCGTTCAATATAACATTCTCCAGAGAAATAAAGAATTTAACTTGATTAGCTAAGCCATTTTCGCAAACACTGGGTCTCCTGTGCTAAGTTTTATCTCGAAACACGGATTTTTTTCCGTAAAGGTTATTTACGTTTCCGTACATTTCCTCATTTCATTTTCTGACTATAACAATAAATTCATTAACGTTCAATGTAATAAAATCAGTAGCAGCCATTGTTTCATAAATATTTATATATATAAACATTTTCATTTTTTAAATCAGTGTCGTGTAGACAGTAAGTTAATATTATCACTTTTTTCTCATTTACACAAGAAACTTGATGATATTAAACAAGTGACAAACCGAACTTGATTTATTTATTGTTAAAGTAACGTTAGAAGGCTTTAATCGAAGTAAAAGTGAAGTAAATTATCGTCAAGGCAGACTATTGACTCATTTTCATTGTGATTAAAATCTAAAATATTGTCATCAGAGTTATTTGGCTCAACATGTCATTCTCTTTGGATCTATTGTACAACCTATTCAACGCGAAAAGAAACATAAAAAAATGATAATCGACATAGCTCAGCTCCAGCCACGTACAAAAACAGTAACCAGTAACCGACATCGCTCAACTGATAAGCCAACTGAGAATGGGTAAAGTATTAGGGTACGCAGCGAACTATTAACCTTTGAAGCAGTACAAATAATATTCTCCGTAAAATCCATCATTGTTTTGCACACCTCTTTTATAATCATTATCTATTTTTTCGACATATTTCCATTATATTGTACCTAAACGCTCCAAACATCAATCTTCGGCGTAGACACGAGCTCGCAGGTCAGCGGTAATCCGGTTATCTGTCTCCGATAGATCATCCTTGCCTCTGAGATTTTTACAATTCCCTTTATTACCTTTGTTCTCGCAATTTTGACAATTTCTGTTACATTTTTCTACCATATTGTCTTACTTTGTACTTGTACAGCAAACGACTTCATCCAGACTACCAATTTCATATAAATAAAAGAATTTTCTCGGATAAAATTATATTGTGTTATTTTACATGAATATAAATAAATTTTCCATTTGTCCCGTCCGGATGTTTCATTTTATAATTATATCTACTTCGGCGATTTCGCCGCTGTCGTTAGAGTCATCTCGGACATCAAGAAATATCGACTAAACCTTTACGATTTTTCTCTAATAGCCTACTGAGTTAGTTTACACGAAGACGTACGAGTTATTTTATAGACACAAGAATTTCGATATCTGACTTCTTCTAACTTGTTACTCATCTATCTCTACTTTTACATTTCAACCAGACGTTGTCAAAATCCCTACTGCTCTTTATACTCTGCCAGCCTCCGCGAGTATAAAAGGCGCAACGTTAACAGCCAAAATTCAAAGGCAAAGGTCTTTGTTTCATATGAATACGCGAGCTGACGTTACATTTCTCATAACCCTCTAATGAAGACTTTCATTATAGTACACTGGGTAAGACAGCCCAGATAAAACCCTCTGTGTTCTACGCTATCCTTCCGGAATAAATTATCCCCTGCGACATTTCTTTGTTCCCCGTCATTCTATTTTGTCTGGGTGAGATGTGCGGGGCATTGCAAAGTTTTAACGAGCGGGAAATGCTTGTTTCTGGTGTCGGACCGAGTCCCGGGAAGCTAATGTGTTATTATTTGTAACTAGAGTTGCGTCCAGCGGGACGGTTGTTCTGGTCTGGTTTTTAATTTTAAAATATTATTTACATATCTATATACCTATATTAAATTCAAAGTCCTATACACAGCCCCAACCGCTGGGTCCTGACCTATACACAGCCCAAACCGCTGGGTCTAGAAATCCCAAATTTGGAATGTAGGTTCCTTAGAAAGGATTTTTCAAAATTCCCACTGTAAAGCTAGATTCTGCTAGATATACGCAAACGAAGTAGCGAGTATTTTACTGGTCCTTTATATTATTTTAGATGAATTTTATAAGTTGTATTTATGTAGAAAGGTATCTCCTGTACCAATGTAAGTAAAGATTTTCAAAAGTCTTTCTCGTTTTGTAAGCTTCCAATTCCAAATTATCAACGGCTATGTATATGCATATGCAAATTAGTGAAACTTATGTAGATTTTCGACAATTATCGTCAAAAAATTGCATATCGATACGACCTTCTATTACAATCAGCAAATGAAAGATGTTATTTGTCACATCATCATTTCTAATTAATTTAGTAATCATATAATATGTAAATAACAAAGTATCATAGCGATGCTTACATAGTGTTAAAAAATCTTTGTTTAGTTCATAGCCATTTCCTTTGTTAACTGAACGTAATAAAATCATATTCTATTTTTTTAATCTGCATTTTCTAGAAAAGGTTACAAAGAAGAAAGTTTAAAAAAATATTACGAAATCGGAAAACAGTTTAACAAATATTTTACCTAAATTCGGTCAGAGCATTGCTAAAACAGTAATTATTCCGAGTTTTGGAGTTTATTAAGATATTATCTCAGCATTAATTTCCTGTGGGAATAAAGTGGTTAAAAGTGTTGTTCAACTCATAAACATCCTTTATTCTTAAGGATTTCTTAGTACTGGTTACTAAGTAGATATATATTTATTTATCCGATGAGATTAACCCTTAAGCAAATATGTAATAAAATATTTTTAGATTGATCCTTTCTTAAAATAAAAAATCGGAAGCCCTCCCGATCCATCAATGTAACAACAAAAGAAAACTCACCAAAAATTATCGACGAAAGCCAAAAGGCGCGCCCTTGTAACTCGGAAGGCGGGAACGGGCGAGCGCAACAGGCGAACGGGACTCGCACACCACACAGAACTAACTAATAAAGGGACATTTTTTCACACAATATTTTTACACCGTTCCTATCGCTTTTTCTCTGTTCAAAATCGGCGGGCAGCGGAAGGTGGAGCGGCGTTCACCCGCCGCGGTCGCGCGTTTGTGTCTGCCCGACGCGCACCCCCTCGCGCCCCACAACCCCCGCCCGCCCTACGCTGAGCCGTGAAGCCTCCATTCGTTTAGTATTCGCGCCCTTTGTGACACTTGAAACCATTGTTCACAAGCGAACCTTTTGGACATCGGCTGCGAAACGTAAATGTGACATTATCCTCTAACTATACTGTAATTAGGTGCTCAAAGTGTTATATGGATAACTTATCTAATGTAATGTATATTTTTTTTTATTTTCCAGCCTTGCACAATTAGTGTATTAAAGGATTTAAATAATCATAGTCGCAGTAAATATATAAAATAATATTACATACTTTTCCATATTACAATTCTAATAATGAGCTTTGATAACCTCGTTTATGAATGAGGATAATATCTTGTATGTACAAATATTTGTCCCTACGCGACATGTAACACGGGCCCGTCGGCCCGTAGGTGTCATATTGATCAACTCAACCCATGCTCACTCAATGCAAAATAAATAACAGGAAAATAAAAAAATGCCTATCGGAATTTGAAATTATATTGCTGTAGAGATGTTATATTGAAGGAAATCGCCGCTGTTTCCTCATAGGCTTACGAAATTGGTACATTTCATGTTCAGATGTCGTTCCACTATTGATTCGTTTGCTACGACTCTGATTTTAGACCTTGTACATTGAATTGATTGAAATTATTGACCCCGGTCTATCTATACATTGAACATATTTCGAAAAATGGAGAGTAAGTAAAGATTATTTTTTATTTTTATTTATTATGTATCTGTTTATACATAAAACATCTTTGAAGTCACTGAACGAAATGTTAATGTAGAGCTTAATATTTGCTATATAGGGCGGGTATAAGCTAGCGTTAATATTTAAGTGTCACTCAATAATGAAAAATATATTTAACAGAAAATTTTAATCAAAATTACGTTATTTATTATGAAAAATATGGGTTCCTAGAATTAACAGTTTCATAACATGTATTAACAAAATTATTTTTTCCCATTGTCATTCCTGAGAATAATGGGACACCGTGAAATTCGAGCGCGTTGTACAATATAACATAGGTGCAACAAAATGACAGTCTACGTAATTGACCAGCACACAGCTTTAATTACTCCGTAATTATACTACCTATTACCGGTTCCCGTAACGATTCCCCCAAGGAGAACCCCGATCTCTGTTAAGACTGGAATAGTAGAACAAATTTTTTATTTATTTTTATTTATTTATTTATTATACACAACAAATAGTACATTACATTGTTCACCAAGTCGTCGAGGGTTACATAGATAAATAATTATACGAGTTTTTTTATAACTATTCATGTAAACAAATACAATAGGATAACAATGGGTTTGGAGCCTTGAGTCCTCTGAACTAGCAACGAATGCTGTATCTCTGAGGCCTCAGTGATTCCCTGTTTTTGGAATTTATATAATAAGAGTACGGAATTAATGACAAAAAAAAATTATCTAATGAAACTTAAAGAAAAGTAATAATAAACGATAAAAAATAGAAAGCACAACCAGCAGCTGGTTTGGTGGGAGCAAGAGAAAATGGATTGGGTTGGGTAGTGTATTAATAGTGAGATATGACTGGAAATTATTGTAATGGGTGGTGTTAACATAAATAGGAGGTACATACGGGATGTGGAGATGACTAATATATCATTAAGTTCTCATTATTATTAAAGGGGAGAAGTAATTTTTCGGTATCGGTGTAGGACATATTTAGGAGCCAATCAAAAATTAAAACAAGTATAGATAATAATAGTTATTTGTTATGCAAGGCTGCAAAGTTGTTTTTTGGCGCGACTACTTAAATTGAATCCTGAGCGTAGCGAGGGTTTCAAAGGTACGAGACGCAGAATAACTTTGCTGCCGAGCAAAACACAAAATTTTTCACCTCACTACAGCGAGGAAAATCCTAGGTGCAAGAAAAACGCAAATAATATATTAAATAAGTGTTTATTTTTTTCATGCGGTGTCGTGCTGGCCAGTTCGATTATTTTAAAAATAAGGTTGGCGCACTGGCATGAAATAAGTATTAATGCATTTTCAGTGGACTGGCGGTATAAAATTATAGAATAGAAAGGTTCAGGTCAATTATTCTAAAAAACCTTATTTTTAGAATAATTGACCTGGCCAGCACGACACCGCATGAAAAAATAAACACTTATTTAATATATTATTTGCGTTTTTCTTGCACCTAGCATTTTCCTCGCTGTAGTGAGATGAAAAGTTGTGTGTTTCGCTCGGCAGCAAAGATATTCTGCGTCTCGTACCTTTGAAACCCTCGCTACGCTCAGGATTCTATATTTGAACCACTCATCCTTCGCTAGCTCAGGTTTCAATATAAGTACTCGCGCCAAAAAACAACTTTGCAGCCTTGCATAACAAATAACTATTTTTATTGTCAATCTGAGGTCGCCGTTGTTGATCCTGGCTTTACATGAGATACAGCGATGGGAATGTGTGGTGGACTTGTCCCGTGGTCTCTGATAAGTTGCAAATATATAAAATACTCTCATGTAACTGTAAGTAAGTTAATAATAAATATATGTAATAAATATTCCTAGTAAAAACAAGAATAATTATATAAACATATTGTTTAACAATATAAACCGCAATCGTGAATTTCTGGACTTCCCAATGTTGACTAGTAGAGCATAACAATTAGCATTGATTCAAGTTATTATTATAAAATTTGTGAAATTGTGGTCAATGATAAATAAATGAATAATTTGGTCTGCGAAAATCTCGTCTTTGTGTCTCTGTTTGTGTGTAACTGAAAATACGCAATTAAGCAATATTACCTAATTTCTAGGTTTTAATAGTTATTTGATATGCAAGGCTGCAAAGTTGTTTTTTGGCGCGAGTACTTAAATTGAATCCTGAGCGTAGCGAGGGTTTCAAAGGTACGAGACGCAGAATAACTTTGCTGCCGAGCGACACATACAACTTTTCACCTCACTACAGCGAGGAAAATGCTACGTGCAAAAAAACGCAAATATCATATATTAAATAAGTCATTTTTTTTTCATGCGGTGTCGTGCTGGCCAGTTCGATTATTCTAAAAATAAGGTTGGCGCACTGGCATGAAATAAGTATTAATGCATTTTCAGAGGACTTGCGGTATAAAAAAATATATAATAGAAACGTTCGAATTTTAAAAATTCTTTCCACGCTAGGGCACAAAATGCACTTTTGCGCTCAGATTTCGAATGACAAACAGATTCTTTCCGAGCTTGTAAGGTGAAAAATAATTTTCTTCACTGATTTGTCAAATATCAAATTGATCTAGTAACTTGTTTGTTAGGTTCTTGGGCGTAACTACAACATAGGATAAAACTGGCCTGGGTAGTTCCAATCATTCTCAGATTATATACTTCTCCATATTTCCTTGGGCGGGTTCGAACCCGCGGCCCTTTGGATAATGTAGCCATGGCCAGCCACTCGACCCGAGTCCGACTTTATTGGTAGAATACAGATTATACAACCTTTTTGCAATCGAATTACACATCAAAGTTGCCGTTTACCGTTTTATTGCCAATCAATGTATTTTATATAATTTGGATTTGATAGTGACTGATGTAATTTGACACATCTGACTGAAATATTTATCATGTTTCATCATTTCATTCGATCTTCGACTAACGAATTTTAAATTATTTTGTATAGGAATATAATCTATATATATAAAATTCAAAGTCCTGACTGACTTAACTATATCAAACCGGTAGGTCTAGAGATTCCAAATTTGGACTGTAGGTTCCTTACGACGACTAGGGGTGTACTAAGAAAAGATTTTACAAAATTCCTTCGGGAAACCGAGATATACGCAAACAAAGTTGCGAGGGTATATCAACGCACAGCCCAAACCGCTGGGTCTAGAGATTCCAAAGTTAGCATGTAGGTTCCTTACGACGTCTAGGGATGTACTAAGGAAGGATTTTTCAAAATTCCTACGGGAAAGCGAGATATACGCATACGAAGTTGCGAGGGGACGCACAGCCCAAACCGCTGGGTCTAGAGATGCCAAATTTGACATGTAGGATCCTTATAAGGTCCAGACCGACCGGTCCGGTCCGGTCCGTTCCGGTCCGGTCCGGTCCGGTCCGTTCCGGTCCGGTCCGTTCCGGTCCGGTCCGGTCCGGTCCGTTCCGGTCCGGTCCGGTCCGGTCCGGTCCGGTCAGTCTGGACCTTATAAAGACCCTACATGTCAAATTTGGCATCTCTAGACCCAGCGGTTTGGGCTGTGCGTCCCCTCGCAACTTCGTATGCGTATATCTCGCTTTCCCGTGGGAGTTTTGAAAAATCCTTCCTTAGTACATCCCTAGACGTCGTAAGGAACCTACATGCTAACTTTGGAATCTCTAGACCCAGCGGTTTGGGCTGTGCGTTGATATACCCTCGCAACTTTGTTTGCGTATATCTCGGTTTCCCGAAGGAATTTTGTAAAATCTTTTCTTAGTACACCCCTAGTCGTCGTAAGGAACCTACAGTCCAAATTTGGAATCTCTAGACCTACCGGTTTGATATAGTTAAGTCAGTCAGGACTTTGAATTTTATATATATAGATTATATTCCTATACAAAATAATTTAAAATTCGTTAGTCGAAGATCGAATGAAATGATGAAACATGATAAATATTTCAGTCAGATGTGTCAAATCACATCAGTCACTATCAAATCCAAATTATATAAAATACATTGATTGGCAATAAAACGGTAAACGGCAACTTTGATGTGTAATTCGATTGCAAAAAGGTTGTATAATCTGTATTCTACCAATAAAGTCGGACTCGGGTCGAGTGGCTGGCCATGGCTACATTATCCAAAGGGCCGCGGGTTCGAACCCGCCCAAGGAAATATGGAGAAGTATATAATCTGAGAATGATTGGAACTACCCAGGCCAGTTTTATCCTATGTTGTAGTTACGCCCAAGAACCTAACAAACAAGTTACTAGATCAATTTGATATTTGACAAATCAGTGAAGAAAATTATTTTTCACCTTACAAGCTCGGAAAGAATCTGTTTGTCATTCGAAATCTGAGCGCAAAAGTGCATTTTGTGCCCTAGCGTGGAAAGAATTTTTAAAATTCGAACGTTTCTATTATATATTTTTTTATACCGCAAGTCCTCTGAAAATGCATTAATACTTATTTCATGCCAGTGCGCCAACCTTATTTTTAGAATAATCGAACTGGCCAGCACGACACCGCATGAAAAAAAAATGACTTATTTAATATATGATATTTGCGTTTTTTTGCACGTAGCATTTTCCTCGCTGTAGTGAGGTGAAAAGTTGTATGTGTCGCTCGGCAGCAAAGTTATTCTGCGTCTCGTACCTTTGAAACCCTCGCTACGCTCAGGATTCAATTTAAGTACTCGCGCCAAAAAACAACTTTGCAGCCTTGCATATCAAATAACTATTAAAACCTAGAAATTAGGTAATATTGCTTAATTGCGTATTTTCAGTTACACACAAACAGAGACACAAAGACGAGATTTTCGCAGACCAAATTATTCATTTATTTATCATTGACCACAATTTCACAAATTTTATAATAATAACTTGAATCAATGCTAATTGTTATGCTCTACTAGTCAACATTGGGAAGTCCAGAAATTCACGATTGCGGTTTATATTGTTAAACAATATGTTTATATAATTATTCTTGTTTTTACTAGGAATATTTATTACATATATTTATTATTAACTTACTTACAGTTACATGAGAGTATTTTATATATTTGCAACTTATCAGAGACCACGGGACAAGTCCACCACACATTCCCATCGCTGTATCTCATGTAAAGCCAGGATCAACAACGGCGACCTCAGATTGACAATAAAAATAGTTATTTGTTATGCAAGGCTGCAAAGTTGTTTTTTGGCGCGAGTACTTATATTGAAACCTGAGCTAGCGAAGGATGAGTGGTTCAAATATAGAATCCTGAGCGTAGCGAGGGTTTCAAAGGTACGAGACGCAGAATATCTTTGCTGCCGAGCGAAACACACAACTTTTCATCTCACTACAGCGAGGAAAATGCTAGGTGCAAGAAAAACGCAAATAATATATTAAATAAGTGTTTATTTTTTCATGCGGTGTCGTGCTGGCCAGGTCAATTATTCTAAAAATAAGGTTTTTTAGAATAATTGACCTGAACCTTTCTATTCTATAATTTTATACCGCCAGTCCACTGAAAATGCATTAATACTTATTTCATGCCAGTGCGCCAACCTTATTTTTAAAATAATCGAACTGGCCAGCACGACACCGCATGAAAAAAATAAACACTTATTTAATATATTATTTGCGTTTTTCTTGCACCTAGGATTTTCCTCGCTGTAGTGAGGTGAAAAATTTTGTGTTTCGCTCGGCAGCAAAGTTATTCTGCGTCTCGTACCTTTGAAACCCTCGCTACGCTCAGGATTCAATTTAAGTAGTCGCGCCAAAAAACAACTTTGCAGCCTTGCATAACAAATAACTATTATTATCTATACTTGTTTTAATTTTTGATTGGCTCCTAAATATGTCCTACACCGATACCGAAAAATTACTTCTCCCCTTTAATAATAATGAGAACTTAATGATATATTAGTCATCTCCACATCCCGTATGTACCTCCTATTTATGTTAACACCACCCATTACAATAATTTCCAGTCATATCTCACTATTAATACACTACCCAACCCAATCCATTTTCTCTTGCTCCCACCAAACCAGCTGCTGGTTGTGCTTTCTATTTTTTATCGTTTATTATTACTTTTCTTTAAGTTTCATTAGATAATTTTTTTTTGTCATTAATTCCGTACTCTTATTATATAAATTCCAAAAACAGGGAATCACTGAGGCCTCAGAGATACAGCATTCGTTGCTAGTTCAGAGGACTCAAGGCTCCAAACCCATTGTTATCCTATTGTATTTGTTTACATGAATAGTTATAAAAAAACTCGTATAATTATTTATCTATGTAACCCTCGACGACTTGGTGAACAATGCAGCATGTAGGTTCCTTACGACGTCTAGGGATGTACTAAGGAAGGATTTTTCAAAACTCCCACGGGAAAGCGAGATATACGCATACGAAGTTGCGAGGGGACGCACAGCCCAAACCGCTGGGTCTAGAGATGCCAAATTTGACATGTAGGGTCTTTATAAGGTCCAGACTGACCGGACCGGACCGGGCCGGACCGGACCGGACCGGACCGGAACGGACCGGACCGGACCGGAACGGATCAGACCTGATCGATCTGGAAGGAACCGCACCGTACCGGGCCGTGCCGGACCGAATCGGACCAGGCCGGATTTTTTCTATATATATTAAATTCAAAGTCCTGACTGACTTAACTATATATCAACGCACAGCCCAAACCGGTGGGTCTAGAGATTCCAAATTTGGACTGTAGGTTCCTTACGACGTCTAGGGGTGTACTAAGAAAGGATTTTTCAAAATATTTCGGGAAACCGAGATATACGCATACGAAGTTGCGAGGGGACGCACAGCCCAAACCGCTGGGTCTAGAGATGCCAAATTTGACATGTAGGGTCCTTGTAAGGTCCGGACCGACCGGACCGGACCGGACCGGATCAGATCTGATCGGTCCGGAAGGAACCGCAACGTACCGGACCGTGCCGGATTTTTTTTCTGAAGAAATATAATTATGCTAATTGGTATGTAGGTTCCTTATCAGGACCGGACCGATCGGACCGGACCGGACCGACTGGACCTGATCGGACCGGACTATATATAAAATTCCTGACTGACTTAACTATATATCAACGCACAGCCCAAACCGGTGGGTCTAGAGATTCCAAATTTGGACTGTAGGTTCCTTACGACGGCGACGTCTTGGGGTGTACTAAGAAAGGATACCGAAATTCCCACGGGAAACCGAGATATACGCAAACGAAGTTGCGAGGGTATATCAAATTTGGCATTTAGGTTACTTACGACGTCTAGGGATGTACTAAGAAAAGATTTTTCAAAATTCCTACGGGAAAGCGAGATATACGCAAACGAAGTTTTGAGAGGGGACGCACAGCCTAAACCGCTGGGTCTAGAGATGCCAAATTTGTCATGTAGGGTCCTTATAAGGACCGGACTGACCGAACCGGACCGGACCGGACCGGATCGACCGGACCTGATCGGACCGGATGGAACCGTACCGTAGCGGGCCGTGCCGGACCGGAATTTGTTTCTGAAGAAAGATATGCTAATTGTTACTAGGCCACGCGGGCGACGCCGCGGGCGGGAAGCTAGTTTTAATTATAAATGAAATACCTATTGTACACAATTCACTCTACGCTATGGTCCCAAAATAAACTAGGTTTAAATCTATTTATGGTAATGGATTCCAGATGATTTTTCTAACGTATTTACTATCATCAGAAACGTGCAGCGTTAAGAGCTCTACAAACGGGATGAACCTACTCGATTGTAAACCTATTTGTTTGCTACTTCACACATTAAAAACTTTCCCAAATCATTGTTTAGTAATTTAGCCTACATAATCCATCCAATTATTGAGCGCCGAGCGTCAAACAGCGCATAATATCATGACGACGATTGATGAGTTTCCAATTAAGTACTTTTGCTTTCTCATATGTAGGCACTGCATGGATTGTAAATTTAGACTTTACGGCTTCTAGTACAAAGATTCATTTAAATCAATTCGAGTTTATTAGCCGTTAGCAAATCTAAAAGGATATTAGAATTATTATTAGAACTTGGTAACGGTTGGTTCTTACATACCTATATTAGCAAACAGCAAGTCATGCGAAGATCTTCTGAAAGAAGAATGAAAAATCAGGCAAGTGCGTGTCGGGCCGCGCACAGTGTAGGACTCCGTATTTGCTATGCTTCGCTTGCTTGCAGATGAGTACAATGTCATATTCGATGACATTTGTAGGTTTTCAAAGAAATTATATTTTTTAAGATCGTCGACGTCGGATGACCTGGTGACTAATAAAGCTTAATTATCTGTACCAGTTTTCCTTTTAAATTCATTATATTGACTATTAAAATGAATTAATAAAATTTCCAAAACACTTTCGCTGATAAGAGCGAGAGACTACTCTGTCTAACAAAAATTTGCACGTTAAATGTAAATAATTCGTAACTGGATCATTTTGTCATTGTAAAGTCTCAAAAAAGATTATAAAGCTCAATGGTATACTGTTTAATCTGTATTAACAAGGGAAAAAAGCGCTTCAATTTTCGGAAGATCCCGACAATTAAAGTCATTACATAAAATATTCCGAATAAATATTATGAAAAGGTAAAAAGGGGTTATAATGTAACCGTTTTTGATTTCCCCTGTGTTCTGCAATGAGATTGATTTTCACAAGTGTATTAAACACAATTGCTGTACCGTTTACTTGTACATTTGTCATGCCATGTTAAACTGGTACGTATTAAAAATTCTCTTGTCAAAGAGTACCTACATACAGTAATAAATAATTTGTATCTACTCTATAAACTACTACCATTTCGTAAACAAAAGCAAGCGTATATGTCCTATTTGGTATTAATGGTTACAAAAAAAAACAAGTGGCTCTGTTGGTGTGGCATCTATGCGAAATTTCAGCTTTCTAGGACCAAACGTGTGGGCATGGAGATCATGAATGCTTCACTCCGAACCTAGCCTTTTATAGATAGATTAGTTTACTGCAATAACTATTGTAATAGTATTACTTAGACACTAATAAATGTAATGTAAACTGTTTACCTGCTCATAGAAAACTTATATTCTTTTACTCAAACTGTTATACATTTACCGTACCCGTAAGAAGTTTCGGGTCAGTCCAGATTTCATAACGGGAACTCGTCTAAATTCTTAATAATAAAGTTTTGGTTCGATTGTAGAGTTTTGAAGGGACGGAGTACCCTTATCATGATAAGTTTCGATAGTTTGCTTCTTTACTTACAGTACTTTAGTTGTGAATAGGCAGTCGAGATAGCTTGTAAAGCAAATCAATTTATTCAAATCAATGGAATAAAAAATATGTTATTACGAAATTACAATAGATCTGAAAATTGATACAATCTGAAACTGTCAGTAATATGAAAATTTTGTTTATATACCAAATTATTGTAATTTTAGTAATCCAAACCCAGGTTACGAGTATGAGGGTTCAAAAAAACGACGAAGCGCTTTGAGAAAAGGTAGATTGCGTTTCGCTATTTTCCCTTGCGCTTCGCTTGGCTCATCTTGGCGGGGACTACCGTACCCCCATATGAAAAATTTTGTTATTTTTATAGAAGAGTTTGGCAAACGAGCATGCGGGTCACCTGATGGTAAGTGAATACCGTTGCCAGCACATAATGATAAAATATTCATAGTATTTTACATGTATAAATTATAACGTTATCCTAAAATATATTAAGTAAAGCTGCAAGCTGTAGCTCAAGCAGCTCTCCAGAAAATTCATGAATTTTCATGTATAGAATTTCTCATGAAATCCGAGAACATGAAAGCATTCCTAACACGTACCTCTTACTTCAGCTCAGGGAAAAGAAAAATAGAACGTAAAACATATAGTTTTCCCACGTGTTTAATCAAAAAGCCTACGCATAAAGTCATGTACTTGTTTCGTAGTGAGTTTCGCCATTAAGAAATTGTCCTAAGCTTGAGGAATCTGCTCATCAGATCAGAGTACTAGTAGCTCGTACTTGAATATCACTTTATTATCAACGTCAATTTTATTAACTCTGACAGGCCGCTGTATTTCGTACGATGTGTGACTTGTGTGAGACAACAGGCAGCCTTCTGTCCTGTTTCCTACTTCAAAGGCAAACAAGCAAGCGGTCCACCTATTCGGCGAGATGGTACAGTCAGCAAAGGAATGGGGTCCCCCCCCCCCCTGTATATATGATTAAAGATTTCTAAATATTGCGTGAATGGAATTACTTAAAAATGTATAATTACATAGTACAATATAAATACTATTGATAAATAAATTTTCAAGTAAATCCCTTCATAAAAAAATTAAAAAAAGTAAATCCCTTCACGCAATATTTAGAAATCTTTAATTATATATACAGGGGGGGGGGGTCACCCCATTCCTTTGTTGACTGTACTTTCCTGATCGAGCCAATTTCATAAGTGCTCTACTACTTAACTGATACTTATCAACTGTGAAACGATTATAAACAGCATCCACTAACTTTAAAATAAAAAAAATCTAAGAAACATCCAGGTTTGACCCCGGATATGAAAGTACGTCATATTGTAAGCTGGGCACGTATTTCTGTAGTGGCACGGTGTGATTGGAGAAAAAGGGGCCCAGTGGACAGCCAGGGGTACAAGTGTAAACCTTATTAGAAAAGGACAATTTTCTTTCATTTATTTTATTAATCCCAACGTGAAGTGTTACTATAATACTCGAGTTTCTAAAACGCATTTTAATTTGAATTCCACTTTAACGCAGGCTGTCTCTTTTTTCATCATTAGTCTGACAGTGACAGCTATAATTTTATGTGTCGAGAACGTCAAGTACGCAGCCCTTCTTTTGGAATAGAGGCGCCAAAGTCCATTGGGTTTGTCCAAATGTGTTTTTATTTTTTACATATAGTCGTTCACTATTTCGTTTGCGCACGCAGTAATTGACAACTGAGATTTGGGGACAATTATTTTTGAAGAAAATGACAAACAGTATTGGTTACCTCCTCGCTGGTCGAGAATTACATAATATTTAGGTTTAAGAAACTTTATTATCTCATAAAGAATATACAGGGTGACTGATTGAACAACGGACCCATTAAAGGAGGTGAATAAGAAGCTGATGCCTATTCCATTAAGTGTTAAAAACCACCACCTTATTTTTTTTAATTTTTATTTATTTTAATGTTCATTCTACGTTTTTTACATTATACTATGCATGAACTCTCGCGACCTCGACCCGGCAATCCCCCCGCGCCCCGCCCGCACCCCAGCGCAAACGCAACCCGATCGCGGACCTCGCTCGCTCCCACCCCCCAGTCGCAAACTTGTTTTGGCATCGATCGCACGTCGCGTACGTACCCGTCCGTTTCAAGTTTGCCGCTTCCGCAGTTGCTCGGACTGTTAGCTTATCGCAAAACAACGAAAGACAATTGATTATCAATCGGCGAGAGCGACACTGAATCGAGTAATAGCGAAAGATATTATTTTCGCTATTACTCGATTATTCTGTATTTTTTTTTTATTTCTACTTGTTAATGTGACGTCATAACGGTCGACACCGGCAAACTTGATTGGAATCGCGTGTGCCGCGCTTGTGTTGTGAACTTGTGTGTGAGTGAACTAGTGAGTAGTGATAATGGCTTATCAATACACCAATGAGGAGTATTGGGACATGGTGCAATGTTACGCGAGGGCAAATAACGTTGTTATACACGCAATTACGTTGTATCGCGAGACGTTCCCAAACCGGCGAGTACCATCATATGATTTGATGTTAGGACTCAATTTTAGATTAAGAGCGTTCGGCCAGTTTACCGTGCCCGCTCATGCCCAAGCACGAGGAGCAGAACCTTATCCGGTAGACTTGCATGAAGCCATTTTAGAATACTTTGACCACAACCCACGCGAGAGTACGCGGAATGCCGCAAGACGTTTTAATGTGTCACAGTATACGGTGTGGAATCTGCTACATACAAACAGACGACATCCGTTTCATTATCGACCCGTCCAAGAACTTGGTGTGAACGATTACGAGTGTAGTGATGTGTTGTGTAGTAGAACAATTATTGTGATTTTCTTGATTTTCATATGAACGTAGTAGGTAAGTAAAAATTTTAAATGTAATGTGATTAAAAATAACTAATAACTAGCCACCTACTTACCTACCTCATTCGATTCATTCTTCTTCTTCGCGCAAATTTATTTTTTGCCATTCGTAGCAACGGCAACGTAGCATACCTAGACCATCCTAGACTAAGTAGTCAATGAATGAATGGCCCCCGCCCGCGCACTCCGCGCAGGCCGCGGCGCGGCGAGGGCACATTCGACACCACGTGACACCACAGTATACGTAAATTGGCCGATTTTAATATTTTTTTAAAATACGCATATCTCGCCTATTTAAATTTTTTTTTTGTTTTTTTTTATGCAGAAGGGATATAAATTAATTACTTTTTTATCTATTAAAATGCGTACGATGTTTAACCAGTCACCCTGTATACAAAATTCACTTACTGAGATAAAAACTTAAATAATAGTTTAATAAAATTACAAGGCAGTGAGCGTATCCGATATGGTTTGTGGGCGGGGCACATGACGCCATTTTCTGCACAAATGTGCAGGAACTTGATTGTTCTAAGTCATTCACAAAACAACGCTTCCGCGAACACACGTCCGTGAATGTCAACAAAAATGCCGGCTTGTGCTTTAATTACGTGCAAAAATCGCAGTGATACGGTAAATTCAAGTAATAGTGGTGTTACTTATCATAGGTAAGTCATTTATTTAATATTTTTCTATATAAATGACAAATTAACGAAATATTTTTGAGCCATAGAAATCATTAAACAATATACGGCATAGTCGATACTTCCGTTAAAAATATTGTCCATTGCTTGTTTTGGATACGCGTTTTTCAATGTTTTGCGGTATGCACGTACAATGGAATGCAAACGTAACGATAATTACACTGTTGTGAAAATATCGTGGTACCGCCGCTTGTAGCTTCCGCGATCTGTCAAAGTAATAATGGCCGTCGCACAAGCCATGTAGTGCTGCCAAAAGTAGAATATTTTAGTATCGATAATTTTGTATTTCTAATTTTTGAAAGTATAATAATTTGAAACTTTTACTACAGTGCATTCCTTGTACAGGGTGTCCTAGTCCCATAAGTATTGGATCAAACTCAAGGGGAAAGTAGCTCACCTAAAAACTCATTTGATTAGTTTAAAAAAAATCGCTTGTTATTATGTACTAATTTTTTTAAAGTTCTTTCTTTTAATTGGTTGTATAAAACTTACTATTTTCCAAAAATAAAATAAATAAAAACTAAAAACTTTGGTTTTTTTTTTTCTTTTTTAATTATTTAAAATTAAATAGGTATTATAGTTCATAGTTGTAGTCCGTAATAAATTGTTATTATAAAATATCGAGAGGTAAAGTTATCGATAATGCTTGTCGCCCTTTTTCATTAGGTGCCCGTCACTATAATACACTTCTTACATCTGTGTTCGTAATCGAACTGCAAATCACGGGCTTACGATTTGTGTGAGTGTGACTGTCGGAGATTATTCTATGAATGTGTTAAAATGTAACTGTGTGTGTAAGTGGCGACATCGGTTCTGGTACAAAAACTGTCTTATTACATTTCTCTTCTTTCTGTGTTCTGAGGCGTATCCAAATACAAAATCAACAATAAAATATGTGTCGGGTAGTTCTCGCGTCTTTGAGCGCTCAAGTCACAACGACAAAAATTTTATAACTTTCTTAATATAACGTGTGCTGTGGCAGGACACACGTTATAATATGTAATTCTAACTGTACCTACTATATTAAACATCCTTGTGTCGTGACATGACACAATACACCTCGACTGTTATAACTCTAACATAAATCTGAAAATAGTTTCTGAATTATTGGTCATGTTTTGAAATAACTTTACAAAAGAACTATTTCTATAAAACATAATAATATGAACTGATGATTTACATATCTTCTATTTATCGAAGAGCAAACATCCATACTCCATACTAATATTATAAATGAGAAAGTGAGTTTGTTAATTTGTTTGTTTGTTATTCCTTCACGGCTTGACTAAGCAGCCGATCATTATGACAATTTGCATACATATAGTTAGGGGTACAGAGTCCAACATAGGCTACTTTTTATCCCGTGAAAGTATGTCGTTCCAATGGGAAAATAATTTTTCTACTATAGAGGGCGCTGTATCGGCCAACAGATGGCGCCACAAGTCACGCTATTGGCTGTTTTGTTGTCAAACGAGATCTATGTCATAAAATTAACGCGAGCGAAGCCGCGGGGAAAAGCTAGTACATAATAATAGGAACTGATATAGGTATATATTCGTCTATTTATTTTACGTAGTTGAATAAACGAATCAAATAGGTTATCATCCTTCTCTAAGAAATACATGCTTTATTACATAATTAAGGTATGAATAATATGAGCTAGTTTATTCAAACCCCGTTTGCTTGTAATAAATATTTATTCTTATTAATCAGTCGCTTATTATAGATAATTTTCTCTCAATATAACAACATGAAAGTAATTTACTTTCGAAACCTAATAGCAATGAATACTTAGAAAGCAACTCGGCGCTACAACTCTTTTGAAGGCGTACCTTTTAAAGATAGCAATCGATACAAAAAAGCGTGTTAAAAAAATGATTTACAATGTTTTTATTAAAGAAAGCCTATACAAACTCTTTAGAATTTTCTTTTTTACTCTATTACCATTTCAAATTGTAGATTCGTACTAAGAAGAACCGGTAAGAAACATTTTTAGTGATAGAGCATAAAAAATTATGAAAATTAGACATATCTATACTAATATTATAAAGAAGTAAAGTTTTTGTGTTTGTATATTTGTTAATTTGTAAGGGGTAATCTCGGGATCTACTGAACCGATTTTAAAAATTCTTTCACCAATAGAAAGCCACATTATTGCTGAGTGTCATAGGTTATATAAAAAACCGAAAAATAAAAAGTGTTTTACGTGGTAGTCGGTTTTGCAAAGTAAATCGGAGAAAAAACGGTCGAATGAAAGCGTTTCTTACGAACGCCTGTACTAAAAAAGGATTATTAACATTATGCCCAACGAAGTGGGCACGGGTCAGCTAGTAAATAATATTTTTACATGTATAGCTGGACCCGGGAAAGTACCACCCTCTCAAAGAAAGCACTAATGCGTTACGTTCGGTGAGTGACAGATCCGGAAACTCGCCTGCTTTCTCTTCACCTTTCTCCTCTTCTTATTCCTTCTCTCCCTACTCTGTAAACAAAAATATAGAAGAAAATGGTACATCTACGATCCTGACGTCAGGGTGACGCGAAAATAATATTCTTTGTGAATATTAGGTACTCATTGTGTACCTCTATGGCGAGCAAGTATGTAGTTACACTGATACGATAGTTTGCCGTACACGGTTTCGATAAAACTAAGCAGTTTGCAATCTGATATCGACAAGTATAGGTAAAGGTTTCTTGGAAATATAGCGTGGCCTGTAATGAAGATGTTACCCGCCGATGTACTGGTTAGATAAGGTATTTTAAACAAACGTTACTCGGCAGATATCGCGAAGTTCCCTGGCTATCAGCCAACAGTTGCGTCACTGGTTCTTGGTTTCATATTTAAATAATATCAGTAAGTCAGTACGTTTTATGTCTTCAGCTGATCAGCACAGGTTTATTGCAAAGATTTTTTTTTCAAATATGCCTATTATATACAAGCGCTTTCGAATTGTCCGTCACCTATTATTAGATCTCAAATAAACTAAAATTAAAATATAATTTCTTCACAATTCACACAGCGACACTGGTCCCAAAGTAAGCTTGGCCTAACCTACTTGTTTGTGAAGCTGACGCCCAACCTCCAGTAGAAGAACAGAAGAAGGGGCACAGAAAGACGAAGAGAAGAAACCTGTTTGTGTTCCCCGCGCTGGCCCTCACAGCGTAGGGAAGCGTCCCCAAGGTGGCGGATAGGGGAATGGTCGGTAGTACAGCCTAGCTACACTAACCGGCTAAGTCCGATGGACTCGCTGACCAACGACGGGTGTGGTCCTCCAGCATTTCGGGGGTTGTGCGGCGGGTTGACACCTCGCCCACGTAAAACCAATGTTGCTGGTGAAGCGTATCCCGTTAGCGCTTCACTTGCTTGCACAACATCGTCAAAAAAAAAAAAAACCTGCTCGTGTTATGGGTACCTACCAGAAAACGGATTTATACATATTACTAGCTTTTCCCCGCAGTTTCGTTCGCGTTTAATTTTATGATGACAACAAAACAACCCATAGTGCGACTTGTGGCGCCATCTGTTGGCCTGCAATTGCGAATTGCAGCGCCATCTATAGTAGTAAAAACATTTTCCCATTGAAATGACATACTTTCTCGGGATAAAAAGTAGCCTATATTGGGCTCTGTACCCCTGACAATATGTGTACAAATTTTCATAAAGATCGGCTGCTTAGTCAAGCCGTAAAGGAATAAACAAACAAACACAAATTCACTTTCTCATTTATAATATTAGTATGATTATTGTAAATATATTATAGTTATAAAACATTTAAAAAACACACCTAGTTTGAAACAAACATGCCCTTGCATAAATGTATAGTTACATTTAGTTTAATTTTTAGCCCTCTATGTCTCATTGCTGAACAAAAGCCTCATCTCTTTTTTTGTACTTTTTCCTGTGTGTAGTGCAATTAAAGAGTATTCTATCTATCTATCTCTTTTTCTCCAATTGTCCCTTTAGAATACTTTTTTTTAATACTAAAGTAATTTACAGAAAACCTTATCTGTGTACATTAATATTTTATGCGACGTTGAGACAGTATTCAAATTAAATAATACTGCTATTATATTTTTAAGGCTAATTAAACTGTTGAGTGCTAAAAGCCTCCATAATTCTTCACAGAATTTTTTTGTTACATCTTAAATAAACCAGGAAATGTGCGACATTTAATATAAGTATCTACATTTTTGCTCAATTGCCGAATAAGGTTGTGTGTTTGCCTTATACGTATGTAGATATATTTATATATTACAGTTAAAACCCGATTTCAGTTAGAACGAGTTTTCCCTAGTTAAATCTAGTTTTAACTAAGGAAATCTCGTTGAATAAATGATATGAGCTAGATGGGTCGATGATCTCAACTAATCTCAAGCAAGTAAATGGAAGATCAAGAAATCCTGGGGATAGATATATACACACATCAAAAAAGTCTAAGCAACATATACTGATTTGAATTTTAAAATGGTTTTTCAAATTAAAACGTTTATATTTTATTATTAAAGTAATAATTAGAGTACTAATTGATGTAAAAATAGCAACTGTTTTTTATTGTTTTTTTTTTAAGAACATAAATTAACAATTTCATGCTTAAGCTGTATCGTACGTAGTACTAACCAATTAAACGTTATTAAAACAAAATGAAACGATATGAATAAAATCAATTGTTTATAAAAAAAAAGGATGGTTTAATACAAAGTGTGGCCTCCTCTGTTGTTTAAAACTTGTCGGCACCGATTATTCATAGAATCAATGAGTTTATTTATGTTTTCCTGCGGCAATTGCTCCCAGTGGAATTTTAGCAAATCCATCAACTGTTGGGTTGTTGTCACTCCGTCCAAGTCCTCTAAAACACGTCTCTGGAGCATGTCCCAAGCGTGCTCGATGGGATTGAGGTCTGGCGATTGCGCAGGCCACGGCAGAACCCTGATGTTTTCCATTGCCAAGTACTCGCTGGTCCTCAAAGCTGTATGCGAACGGGCATTGTCATGCATCAACGTGAAGTCGGAGTCAAGGGTTTGTGCAAATGGACGGACATAAGGCCTAAGAACATCCTCAACGTAATTTGCAGCGTTCATGTTTCCATTTACAAAAACGAGCTCAGTTCGTCTATTCTTCATAATACCCGCCCAAACCATAACTGTTGAGCCGCTGTATGGATGAACTTCCTGGACGCATCTCAGCCTTTCAATATTTCCGGGGCGACGGTACACTCTGATCCTTCTTGTATCAGGCCTAAACCCGAATCGGGACTCATCGCAAAACAAAATTTTATCCCACTGCTCCTGCGTGCACGTTATGTGTTCCCTACACCATTCATTTCGACGAGCGCGATTCCCGTGACGTATAGGTGGGCACCTGATTGGCCGTCGTGCTCGTAGGCCGTACTCATGCAGTCGATTTCGCACGGTTTGGGGACTAACAACAACACCACTTGAGTTTTGTAGCCTTAAACCTATCTCTCGGGCGGTTAACATTGGCTGACGTCTTGCAGTCAGTTGTATGTATCGGTCTTGCCGAGTGGTTGTACTCCTTCCGCGGCCTGAGTGCTGCTCAGCAGGATCTCCTGTGTTATTGTAACGCTGCCAAAGACGGCAAATAACGCTTCTGTTGACACCGAAATTCCGAGATACCTGAGATTGATTTCTTCCCGCTTGCAACATCCCTACAGCTCTCTGCATTTCATCTGCGGTCAAATGACGCCGCTCCATGATGTAAAGAATGTCTTACAATTAAATTTTGTCAAAAACTCAATACCAATTATCGTTAAAATTATAAAATCAAGACTAAATGCCAAATTTCCATTAACAAAGAAAACACATTAAATTATAACAAATGCATTCGTGTTTAATTTTTATGAAAAAACAAAACAAAATCGAAAAATTTTTTTTTACAACCACCCAGTATGTCATTTAGAACAAAAAAGGTTATATATCCTACCTACTTGGTAAGAAAAAAATTAAGATTTGATTAATATAATTTGTTTAATATGTAACATGATGTATGTTGCTTAGACTTTTTTGATGTGTGTATTATGCCCAGCAGTGGGCCGATCACGACGATAATGATGATGACTAGTATAACTTTACCGATTTTCGTATAGCTATCCTATTGAAGGACTCTCTACGCTCTACAGATAATTTAATTTAAAAAAAACATATAAGAACGGAAACAATTGGTTAGGTGATTTAAGTAATGAAATTTAGAGTAACTTACAGCTCCAAACGTGTACGAGCACTTAAATTTAATACAAGGCACTTTGTCTCAAGTATACACGTATACAAATAATAGCAATTTCGTTTTATTTACATTACTGTCTGATGAGCTGACATTATTTCATTAAACGGTTAATATAAGAGAAAATATAAAAATGTCATGCGATAATGCTAAATCTATTAATTCTTAGTATCGTGTGCTTCCAGAAATTATCAATTACGGGTTAACTGGTGGGTTTCTCAGGTCACACAGTCACTGAACTAATACTGCGATCTATCGACAAATAGTCGTTACCAAACGACGGCCAATATGACCTTAGCACGGAGAAGCTTGAGATTTTTTGAAAAATACTATTCAAAAATCGTTGGAACTTAAGTTTGCGTGTTCATGTAGTTTTGACACTCAGAACAACACCAAAAAATCAGTTCTCTCGTGGTCTTTTTTTTTTTATACCACAAAGGTGGCAAACAAGCTTACGGTCCGCCTGATGGTGAGCGGTCACCGTAGCCTATGGACGCTCGCAACACCGGGAGTATCACTCGCGCGTTGCCGACCTTGTAAAAATCTTTTAATGCCCCTTACTATTTTGTCCAATTAGTAGGACCACAAGGTAGAACTGTCCCTTGTGATTCTACTATTTATAGAAACAAAAAATGAACCTCCACGCTCAGGCTCCCCCATCAATTTCTAAGAAAGCTTTTTAGTAAATTAAAATATATTTATATTATAATTTCTACAACAGTTCAAACAATTCAAACTCACGAAAGTCAAAATAATAAACGGCAACAACAATTAAAACTTTGAATAAATTATTGGTTTAAATTGTAAACATTTGTTTATCTCTAAATTATAATTAGATGTAAGTAAATATAATCTTTACATTGTATAAAATGAAGTCTGTCTGTCCCTATGTAAGCTTAGATCTTTAAAACTACGCAACGGATTTTGATACGGTTTTGTTTAATTACATACACTGAGCAAGAGGAAGGTTTTATATTTTCCTAAATTCCCACGGGAAAGCGGGATAAACGCAAGTGAAGTAAATAATAATAATAATAATAATCGTCTTATGGCAACGTCGTCGTAAAACAAAGCAAATAAACTTACTTAATTCTTTTGTTTTTTATACAAATTATTCCAATGTTAACGCCCTAGTAATGATATAGAACAATATACATACATGGAAAGAAGTCTTAAGTCCAAATGAAATCGTATACGAACATTGACACAATAACCCGATTCCATCTTATGAAATATTTATATTAGTGTAATAAAGTATTATGTAACACCATCAATTTGTATCAAAAATATGGTAATGTGACGAGTTTCTCTTATTCGGTTAGTTTTTACGGCCGCGATGAATGAACTACCTACTTAGTATAGAAAGTTTCATCTAAAAATAGTTCCTCGTTCATATAAAAAGGTATCAAACTAATAAATATTTGTGAGAGAAACCAACTGCAACGTTCAATCCTGACGTTCAATCCTCACATTAACTGAACTACAGGGAGATCGATTTAATCACAATAATTGAAATTTAACTTTGTTGTTTTAAATCCAAAAAGACTGAAGGACGTGTTGATTATTTATAGCGTCGCATTCACAGAGAACATGCAACAAAGTTTAATTTGTTTGAACCTAAACTAAAAACCTTAAAAAATAATAACTAAAATATATTATTAAAAAAGGTACTCCACCTTTAGGCAAGGTTCCGAAGATACTGGCAGCGTCCCCCTTTTGAATAACTTGACTAATTCTTTGTCCGAGGTAGTAGCTGTCAGCAATTAAAATTAATAAAAAAAACACATGACAAAAAGTTTTTTTTTAGATATCACACGGGAGAAAAGCAAGCGACCTGAAAGATAGATAATCTTTACCGCCGCTACTGTAAACTATTATAATATATGTACCACCACCTATGAACATTACCAGGCTCGACCAATGCGATAGTTTTCAGGAAGGTAGGAGGGAACAGAAAAAAAGGTATCTAATATTCATCTGACGTAACGCGACTCACGCGACACACCACACCTTAAGGTGAAGTGGTACCCAAAACAGGATTTTGGCACGTTTTACCTCCAGCAAAAACCATTTTTTTGCCTTTAAAAACGTGGAATAAAAAAAAAATTAAGATACTTTAAATAGAGAATATTTCTCAGTAAGTTTAGGTATTTATTTTATTATAAAATAGTAAGTTTTTATAATAATAGTAAGGATCAGAGACTGTAGAGGAGGATTTCCCAAAATTATTTTTTCTTATTATTTTAATATCCATTCGCTTTATTCCCCAATCTTCTTTTTTAACTGCCGTGCATAGGTACAGTCGCATGCACTAATATGTGTACAGAAACTGTTGACTTGCTCACTCACCGGATATTGTTGATTTTACATCGATAGTACACTTCAATGACATTAACGTTGTAGCAACCCATCGTAATGAGTTGATGCAATGTTGCCAGTCTCACTTTAATTCTATCAAAGTGATGCAAACATAAAGGGCATTGCATTATATTGCATGCCATAATGAACCTTTTAAGTTATTTTTTTATTATTTTTTTTACTAGCTGCTTCCCGCTGTGTTACCCGCGTTTAATTTTATACTACTGCGCAGTCCATAAAATATTTCGTTACCCTAAGGTTGCCTTGAAAAGATTGCTTTTTAGCAATAAGGCCGCCTTGTTGCGATTTCACTAGTGTGCATGTTGTGTTTATGTATACTGTGTCCTAACTGTTGTGAATTGCAAATAAAGTATATTCTATCTATCTATCTACACAGCAGCGCCATCTTTATGAGATTTTTGACCAAATCTTACGGGAATCGCGTACTTTTCGGGATAAAAAGTGTTATGTGTTAATCTAAGGTATCAGCTACCTACATATCAAATATCATAAAAATTGGTCCAGCCTTTTGACCGTGAAGAAGTAGCAAACATACACACAAACTTTAACCTTTATAATATTAGTATAGTATTAGTAGGATGGTAATGAGCTTGTAGCAATGCCTGTAGCCTGATGGTAAGCAATCGCAGCTACAAATAAATTATTTTGGGTGAAACAAGGATGTATAGAAATAAAGTCGTTTATACTGGAACTTGGCTTAGCCAAAACCTATGAAGGCGTATCCTAAGCCAAGTGTTTATGCATTAATCATAAATACACGATACCACCATTTCAAAAACAAAAGCAAAATAACTCAAAGTGTAGCAAAAGACGCTACAATCGAAGTACTTCAGCTTTTTATTTCAAAACCTTTTTACATATTATTTTCTAAATATAATATTTGCAATATGATAAGGACAAAAGGTTGGAGCATCAGCGAGAAATTTAATATTCCTTCAAAAAAAAAGTGCAAAACAACTGGGTGTTGTTCTGACAAAGCGCTGAGTCTGTATTTTTGGGATGAAAAGGGTCACGCATGAAAAATAATTGTATTTAACAAAAACCTGTTGAGATAACCCTTACATGGTATATATTATGCTTATGTTATAAGCCGTTGAAGGGTTAAGGTGAACACAGTTCGACACAAATAATTTGAAGCAAATTTTGAGTGTAAGAAATCAATTGAAGAAAGACAGATAGTTGAGAGAGAGGAAGTTAAAATCCGACACTGTATATTCTGTTTGTTATTTCATTAAAACTTGTCGTTTTTATGGTAATCTCAAAACCATTTTTAAAGTTCACATTATGTTTTGGCTGTCACGTGCAAACAGTTGGCAAACAAGCATACGGCCCGCCTGATGGTAAGCATCACCATAGCTTATAGACGCTCGCAATACCAGGGGTATCACTCACGCGTTGCCAACCCTCCCAACACCCTCCAATTGGAGCTCTGGAGTCCTTACTCACCGTAGGAATACAACATGGCCGAGACCAATGCTATAGACTACGATCTTCTGTAAGGTGGAGGTCCTTCCCTAGACGGGCTGCTCCGATTTGAGCGGATTATCCGCTGTGCCCTATCTCTCTTTAAACTTAATTTTGAATTAAAATAAAATGCGTTTCTGAAACTGGCTTAGTTTAATCAAAACAAATAAAATCATTTTACATATATCTATCATCATCTAAAAATCTCTTAGATTCTGTCACTCGCGAAATCATTCAGAAAATAACTTTCGTACAAAAATACACTGTTCCTCGCTAAATTATTAAACTGCCGTCGAGGAGTCAGCAATGGATCCACCAGATTATCTACTCTAAGTCGTCTTTACAGCTCCATGATTCTTTTTTTTTTGGTTTTGTATTAAATATTTTAATCTATGAGACATTTTTTTTACTATAATATTGTCGCACGTACCGACCTTCACTCAATTATTTATGGAAATAAATAATTAAAATACCTATCAGTTTGTTTTGGTAGATTTGATAGTTGAAAAGTTTTAACCCATCCACTGTAATTTATTTTCGTTAGGCCCTATTAAATGGCTTATTAAGCTATATTATTATAGGACATAACCACAGAATATCGAGTAGTACTTACATACAATAGTAAATACGATAAGATTTTCAAGTAATCATAAGCCACTGTACGCCATTAATAAGATGTAATGTTAGCGTAA
Source organism: Endotricha flammealis (assembly GCA_905163395.2). Classification (NCBI taxonomy): domain Eukaryota; kingdom Metazoa; phylum Arthropoda; class Insecta; order Lepidoptera; family Pyralidae; genus Endotricha; species Endotricha flammealis. Next base: position 4,412,127 of record LR990857.1, on the reverse strand, counting down.
TACCTATTTACTATTACTCGCAGTATCTTTGTGCTTATTTTTTTGTGCGTCATTCAATACATACACAAAAGAACCACGTCTATACAGAAGCTGGGTCACACCTTACATAATATACAGTGCGTAACTGTTACACTTGATCAAACAAATTGTTGATATTACACAAAATATTATCGATAAAAATCAGGGAAAAACTCGAAAAGTTTGCGGTTTCAAAAATTTGGCAATTTTCCAATTAAGAAACGGGAATTGCCCAGAATCTGTGCTGATACTGTCAAGAAGTCAGTTTATTTGACGAATGAGCTATTTGGGACTGGTAAAACTGGGCAAACACGCTGCCGAAAATACGCAACCGAACTTTATGAATTCGCACAACGTTGTGTAACTGAATGTTTGTCGGTATTTATTTCCGCGCTATGATGTATCATACATATCAGCGGAATACTACGCGGAACGTAAAATCAGCCGCGGAACATCGGTCGCGTATTTTCGGCATAATGTGCGTCAAACGATTGTTATGTAAATTCTCTAGTAAAATGGGCGTATAAGCACAGATTATATAAATATTTTCTCTCGAGGATTACCTACGTGATATTATTATTATGTACCTGACTAACACCTTACAAACTTGTGGCACGTCGGCTCCTTATAAGGGTCTATCTACTGACAACTGGATAATATCGCTAGTACCTAACAGTATAATGTACTCAGACTTGAACCACATTATAATAATTACTTTAGAACTTTGCAGCAGGGAGAATTATTATACCATATAATATAGGTACATTGATAATTTTAGATAGATAGCAGTTTTACCACGAAAGTGTACAGTCAAGAGCAGGTCGACCTTCACCTATTGGACTTTGTACCATTCATAAGTTCTATGTCATAAGAGCCAATATTGTACTGCAAGAGTAAAGCTCGACATACACCTGACTGACTGACTGTACAATTAACAATTTCATGAAAGATAGAGTATTCCTTCCTTGTAGCAGCTCATTGGCAACGCCCCTCGTATTGCTGATGTTCATTGACAGCAGTAACGTTCCATCAGATTCTTTATTCCATTTAAAGACAGAAAACGTCTTCTGAACTACTCTCGTTCAAGAATATTTATTTATCCATATCCATACTAATATTATAAATGGGAAACTGTGTGTGTCTGTTTGTTTGCCCGTCTTTCACATCAAAACGGAGCGACGAATTGACGTGATTTTTTAAGTGGAGTTAATTGAAGGGATGAAGAGTGTCATAGGCTACTTTTTGTCTCTTTCTAAACCTCCACTTCCCTAAAATGGGGGGTGGAAGTTTGTATGAAGCATTCCTCAATTTTCAAGGTAAAAAGCTAAAAATTGGTATGCGGACTATTTGTGACTAACAAAAAAATCGTGCATTATTATTTTAATCCGCCCCAAAAAGAGGTGGTGAAATTTTATATGGGACTATTCGCAGTTTTAATGGTAGGAAGCTAAAAATCGGTACACAGACCTTTGTTACCAACGAAAAATACCTGCGAAAGGGGAATCGTGTTACCCCGAATTTAACGCGAGCGAAGCCATGGGCAATAGCTAGTTTACTATAGAGCCGTAGTCAGTGGTACCTAGCATCTCTAATGAAAAAGAAAAAAAAAACTTGATTTAATCATTGACGTATATCGACGATTGAATTAAATTATTAAAATAATTGCGCTAAAAAGAATAAAATAAACTTTTCTTTTAAAATTTTAACTATTAACTTATAACGTCATTACACAATTTATATGACATAAAAGCTTGTCGCGAGATTTAATTACTAACATTTACTCGTAGTACGAATAAATGTTAGTTCGATAATTATGTTTTCCTAAACAGGTAAATCTCGCGACAAGCTTTTATGTCATATAAATTGTGTAATGACGTTATAAGTTAATAGTTAAAATTTTAAAAGAAAAGTTTATTTTATTCTTTTTAGCGCAATTAAATAAAAGCTTGTCTTTAAATATATTTTTTTACTTAAAATTTATTTTTTACTTTTTAGTTATCACTGGACAGGTTTCGCAGTGCCATCTATTGTCGAGTACTTGTCTAATGAATTTATTTGTTATAACTAGCACCAGCAATTTGAATACCTATATAATTCCCTGATTTTTACTACAGTCACCCTGCGACAAACTAAACGGGTTTATGAACCCATCAAAAATAAAATACCGACCAAGGGCAAGTAGAACTCGTGCGTGAGGGTTCCTTCCCATAATCATACTAGTCATCATCATCATCATCATATCAACCCATAATCATCCCACTGCTGGTCTAAGGTCTCCCTTCAATCGAAGGTGATTAGAGCGTACTCTGCCACGCTGCTCCAATGCGGATTGGCAGAGGTCGGTGTTTTCAAACCGCCCTAAGGCCACCGACTTGGCTTAACGACTGTTATCTATCGACAACAGCCGGGACCGACGGCTTAACGTGCCCTCCGAAGCACGAAGAAGCTCGAGATAACGAAACCCATCCAAACGCTGGCTAGGGTCGCCGTCGCTTAACTTGTGTGTTCTTATTAGAGTGTGACACACAGCGACGCCATCGAGCTCCTCATACTAGTCATATACTAATATTATAAATGAGAAAGTGAGTTTGTTTGTTTGTTATTCCTTCACGGCTTGACTAATCAGTTGATCATTATGAAAATTTGTATATGTCAGGGGTACAGAGCCCAACATAGGCTACCTTTTTACCCGTGAAAGTATGTCAATCCAAAGGGAAAATATTTTTTCTACTGTAAAGGGCGCTGTATGGGATGCTATCGGCCAACAGATGGCGCCACAAGTCGCGCTATGGGTTGTTTTGTTGTCAAACGAGATCTATGTCATAAAATTACCGCGAGCGAAGCCGCGAGAAAAAGCTAGTAATAGATAAAATACATTTGAAATGAAATGAAATGAAATGAAATCGTTTATTTCAGAAATTAGACCTTCACAGGCACTTTTTCTTGTCATTTACAATTTGTATATATGTATAAAGAGAATATACTACGTTATATACTACCACCATTTCGGACACAAGCAAAATGGCCACCGGTAAAAGAAATGGCGAAAGAAACCCGGTTACGGCCTTTTTTGTCATTTAGCAATTTTTTTTTTCCTTTCACTCTTTTGTTACAATGTATAAGTACATTTATAAGAATAAATAAAATACAGATCCAGGTACATACAGAAATCAAGCTAAAAACGCGGGATGTCGATCCAAATAGCGCTATGGTCAAATCCTAAATATGTCGAATATATCATTTTAATTCATAACCGGTATAAAAAGAGCCATGTACCAATGTAAAATGTACCAAGGGTAGGGTCAAATTGTACTGGTTGTTTAAAGAAGAAGAAGTAACTACAAATTCACGATTTTCAGATTTATTCCTGTACTTGTACTACATCATCTTGCTTCTTGCCAAATTTCATGATTCTAGGACAACCGGAAGTACCCTATAGATTTTTGGTCGGAACTGTTTTGTACGAAAAACGGAACACAAACGGCTGTATCGTAATTTTGTTATCATAATATTGTATTGTCATCTGATCTACAGTTTTAAGCAAAATTTCAGCTCAATCGGTCTTCGGGAAGTGGTTCAAATTTTCGTTCCAAGATTCCGCCCTTACATACATTCATACAGGTCAAGTTAAATAAAAGCTTTTAAATAAAATGATCGAGTAGGGCCATAATAGCATAAGCCCGTACACTAGTGCTACTATTAATAATTACTATGATACATCGCATAAAATACAAAAGAAACAAAGTGTAGCTTTCGAAAATAAACTTAAGTGACTTGCCATTTCAAAAATATTTTTACTTTCCCTGTCACGTTTATCCCCACTCAGTATAAACAAGATTAAATTACAGAAACTCTTAAAGAAATAAAACGAAAGTATTCAATCCCTTAAAACAACAAGTGATTTTTAACGCAATTATTTTTGTTTTGAAACCACTTAATCTTTATAGACTTGATTTATTTTATTTGTTTTATTAGATAGCTTATTTATCGTCTTTTCTTGGCTGTTAGCCTCATTTAGAATAATACTCAGAAACTCGCTGAGAACACGCAATATGTTTATGGTAGAATCACAAATAGTTTTATAATAGTTACGGCAGCAGAGATGAACAAACGTTTCGAAATCAACTGATAATATTGTCATATCGTCCTACCACGGTGTCAGTCGATGAAATATCCCAATAAGGGTAAGGTTACATACAGCAACATTGGGACAGACAGTGGTTTTATATTAATTACTCGATAGGAGCAGACATAAAGCCGTCACTGTTCCCTAGGAAAAGTAAGCATAAAAATCTTGTCTGTAATAAAATGGCCTTTTGATAAATATTTTACCAACAGGACAGCAGGGGTCATGATTTGACTTAGAAATTTATCAGAATTGAACTTAGCATCTTATACATGTTTCAAATCTATATAGTATATAATACAAATTTACATGTACTAACAAAGGTTAATTCCGATGAGTAGAAAAGTAACTTTCTAAAACCAACGCTAATATTCTTCATAATACGAATCTTCAAAACAAACAATTATTATAAATTTTGAACCTTATTGTTAGGTGGATACGATATTACCTAATTGACTAGTGTGTAGCAAAGAACGTATATTGATTCACGACTAAAAAAAAGTGAAAGGTTGCCGTAGGCGCCGAAGCGAGTTCCGTTTGGTGCAATGGGCCCCACTTATGTCGCATTTGGGGTCTGTCGTTTTGAATGGAAGATTTCTTTTATGGTATCCAAAAAAAACTATTATGACCATTGTTGAAGTCATTAGGGTCATGGAAGTTTTGTTAACATTAACCATATATTTGCAGTTTTGAATGAGGAAATTTTTTAACAGGTTCATTAGTCATATAATGTACCTGTGACTAATGAATCCGTTAAAAAGAGCCGTACTGATACTGAGCTAATGGATCACTTTGATGGTCTGCTAATATTTTGTTCCGGGCCTGACATTAAGTAAATATGAGTATGTAACTATGCACCATCGTCATCTCAGCCATTTACTGTCCACGATGTCTTCCTTTTTTGCGCCAACATTCGGTTTTTGTCATTCTCATCCAGGTAGACCTGTTTTTTTTTTTTTTTTTTTGTTTTTGTTTAAAGTCAGGAAAATGCATTACTGCATGTCCCGCCACTTGGGGGAAGCGACGGGGGTCTGTCGGGCTCGCCTCTCTAAAGCAATGAGGGATACCGATTAAAAACCTGACTGTCTGCCACCTTCTCCGCCTTCACGTGGCGCGGTCGCGGGCACTGGTGATACTTCCGCAACCCCGCCGGCGGGTGTCCGTGGACCCATCTTATTTGGGCACGGCTCTACAGCAGCGTGCGCGAATAGGCACGCTGCTCCACTCGGGGACTTCCGTTCCAATGGGCGGCGGTTTCCCCTAACCGTCGCCCGGAAGCCTCCGTTAGGGTGGCAGACGCCGGGCGTGTGCCAAGCGCCTTCCGCCCGGTCTTTTACTGCGAAGCGAGGGGGCGGCAGGATCTCTTTCCCCCACCCGCTCCGCGGCCTACTTCTGCGTCATGACTTCGCCGCAGAAGGAGACCACCGCTTCCCACGACCTTTCGCTCTCGACCATCGATTTAATGACAGCTGGGAGCGAAAGGTCGGGACCCACTTCCGCCACAAGTGCAGCGCGAGTCTCAGCCCACGCTGGGCACTCCTCCAGCGTGTGCTGAGCCGTGTCCTCGGCGGAGCCGCACTCGTGGCACTCCGCCGTCTGCTCCCGCCTGGCCACCTTGTGCAGGAATCTGCCAAAACAGCCATGTCCGGACAGAACCTGCACAACATGGTATGACAGCGCACCGTGGCGCCTCCCTAACCAATTCTGGAGCACTGGCTGGATCTCGCCAATAGTGCGCTGTCCTGCCGTCGGTGCCTCCAATCGGAGTGCCCATTCCCGGACGAGGGACCTTTGGGCATTCTCCTTCCAACGTAAAACCCAGTCCGGAAACGAGTTACCCCCCGCGCGGGCCTCAGCGGTGCGCCTGTAAAAAGCCGCCAGCACTACTGCATCCATCTCCCATGGCGGACTGCCTGCAAGGACACATGCCGCCTCACATGAGATGGTGCGGTACCCCCTCAATCCAGGTAGACCTGCGAATATATTATTATGAGTATTATTATAGGAATTTTATTTCAGAGAATACAAAAAGTCATCAATCTACAACTACGTAATTGTTACTCATTTATTTTAAATATTGTCTTGCAATAAATAAACGTTATTATGCGGTGAAGATATACATATTGTTAATTTATTGTTTTAATTGATTTCCAGCTTGTTGGAAATTAATCTAGCTTCACCCCTATTTTTTGTCTAATTTGACCGGAGTAATGCGCATATAAATGCTGCAAATAATAAGTCATGAAAATTAAAAAAGTAGAGTTTATTTTAAAAGTCTTAGTGTATTCTTATCTAAACATTATCTGAAATGTATATGAATATTTATATTTTAAAAAAGGAGGAACTGACCTACTGACCAACGCAACGCCAAAATTACAGCGACTAGAAAGGAAAATTTGCACCGGTACGAATGTAGATACTTCCTCTTAATGTAGCTCTGCCCCCCACACTATCCACAGCGAACACCGCAAGCCGCAAACGCATAGTGAGCGTGGGCTTGTAACTTATATCGTACTAGCGAAACTCGCGCAACATCGTTGGCGTGTATCTCGCTTTCCCGTGGGAATTTTTGAATGTACTATACATATAATAAAGGTTCTTCTTGAAGCACTCTATCTATTAAAACCGCATCAAAATCTGTTGCGTAGTTTTAAAGATCTAAGCATACATAAGACAGACAGACATACTGAGCGACTTCATTTTATACTAAGTAAAGATAAGAACTTTAGGAGATTATTTTACGTTTTTGTCTTTTGTTTTACTTGAGTCGACAGTGCAACATTGTAGTGGGGTCTGCGTTGGAAAAAACTAGTGTGAATATGCTTTAAAAAATAATTGTTAAAAGTCGTCTAGTCTAGACAGCATTTTTATGCGGTAAGATAAAATCACTGTGGCGAGAGGACTCGTTTTCAAGACATATTTTATTCTAGATTTATTGGGCCAATATGTTGGACCAACATTGGGCCAACGCGTTACAACATAAAAAAATATGTTGATGGGAAATGACCAACGTTGGCCGTATTTTATTAAACTTTGAAGTTTTAACAGTAATTACTGAATCATAAACATAAATGGATAGGAGCTCGATGGCGTCGCTGTGTGTCGCACTCTAATATGAACACGCAAGTTAAGCAACGTCGACCCTAGCCAGCGTTTGGATGGGTTTCATTACCTCGAGCTTCTCCGGGCTTCGGAGGGCACGTTAAGCCGTCGTCGGTTGTCGATAGATGACAAGTCGGTGGCCTTCGGGCAGCTTGAAAACACCGCATTGGAGCAGCGTGGCAGAGTACGCTCTAAGCACCTTCGATTGAAGGAAGACCCGTATCCCTGCAGTGGAATGATTATGGGTTGGTATGATTGAAACATAAAATGAACAAACTGCGTGATTGAACTATCAACAATAATTTCCCGTAGATCCCTGTTTAATTTACTTGCAGCTTTGCGAATTGTCTAGTAATCCAGCATTATTAGAAGCAAATTTGATTTGGCGTGATTGCAGTGTGTTATCCAATCAGCATCTGCATTAAATGATCGTGTAGTTAATTAGTTATCTACACTAACTTGCTAGTTAAACGCATACGCTTTGAATTCGGAGAACAAAAGCAGATTTAACAATGTCTCAATACTCTCAATTAGTCCCATATAGCTTATCTCTCAGATAAATCCCACCTTCCTTGTAATAGGCAACGCATTTATAGCCCCTTAGTGTTGCTGATGCTCATAGACAGTGTTGGTTGTTCAATAAATATATATATAGGGACAAATCACACAGATTGAGCTAGCCCCAAAGTAAGTGCGAAACGTGTGTTATGGGATACTAACTCAACGATAATATATTTTATAACAAATACATATATACAAGATAAATATCCAAGACCCAATTAGGAAAAGTTCGTTTTTCATCATGACCCGACCGGGATTCGAACCCGGGACCTCCTGGGTAGTGGTCAGGCGTGGTAACCATTACCCCAAGATCTGCAAGTCTTACCGTACGGTCTCCCTCAATGCAGCGCTGGTGCTGTCTGGGATACTTCCCCTGGATCTCAGAATACAGGAAGCAGCCGCCCTGTACGAGGCACGAAGGGGGTCATCCGGGACGGTACTGGGGGACAGAGAGGTGGAGCGACCGGTAAGATTTGTAGAGACTCCGCATCCAGCCGAACATATAGACCTTCAGTTCACAAACCTGGAAGACCAAGCATCAGTGGATGCCCATAACGTGCAGACGGTGAGAATTTTCACCGACGGCAGCAAACTGGAGGGTAAGGTGGGTGCCGCGCTTTCCATATGGAATAGCGAGGTTGAAACCACTTCCCGGAAGATTAGCCTGTCGGCGTACTGCACGGTCTACCAGGCGGAGCTGAAGGCCATATGTAAGGCTACTGGTGAGATCATCAGACGAAAGGAGGAAAGCTTTGGTGTCTACAGTGACTCACGTGCAGCACTGGAGACCGTGACTAACCACAGCTCCCTCCACCCCCTGGCAGTCGAATCACGTCGTAATTTACAGGAAGCCTTGGCCCGGGGCAAAACTGTGTCTTTGTTCTGGGTCAAAGCACACGCGGGGCTGCCAGGGAACGAGCGCGCGGATGATCTCGCTAAGGAGGCGGCACTGACGTCACGGAGGAGGCCCGACTACGACCTGTGTCCGGTCTCATTCGTCAAGCGTCAACTCCGAGGGGAGACGCTTGACGAGTGGAATCGGAGATATAGGACGGGGGGTACAGCCTCGGTGACGAAAGTGTTTTTCCCGGACGCGATAGCTGCTTGCAGTATCATTAAACGCATTAAGCCCGCGGGAATTTTGACTCAAGTCTTGACGGGGCACGGGGGGTTCGCCGCGTACTTGGCCAGGTTCAAGTGCAGGGAGAACCCGTCGTGCTTCTGCGAGCCTGATAAGGAGCAGACCATACTGCACATACTTTTCGACTGCCCTGTGTATGATTTGGATCGATTTACACTCGAGAGCAGAATAGGCTTTAAAATAACAGCCGAAAATGTACATGAGCACATAGGTAGTAAAAAAGACTGCAAAGATATTTTAGAACATTTTTGTAAATTAGCAAATAAAGTCGTAAAATTAAATAGTAGTAAATAAGAATTGTGAGCCAAGTATCTGAGAATACTCAGGCATCGACAATTAAATTAATGTTGAAAATATAAAGAAAATAAAAAGGTATAAAAAATGTGTAGTATTTAAGAACATACCAATAAGTACAAACTGTAATCTAAAATAAAACTAATGCGTTATTTATTTAAATAAAGAACCCCCAACACCATTAGATAAGGCTAGGCAGTAATAACCAGGAAAGAAAGATGACGAATGTAAGAAAGAAAAGTATGTAGAATGAAAGTACGAGAAGAAAACGAGCGAGAACTGGTATGAAAGAGGATAGATAAAAACTCCGATTACGTCGGAGGTAACAGGAAAAAAAAAAAAAAAAAAAAAAAAAAAACCATTACCCCACGGAGGTCGTCAATAATATATAACCACTTTCCATCAGCTAGGCCGTTGGCTTGTTCGTCTACCGTATGACTTTAAAAAATGTATACGTAACTAGCCAAATTATTATCAGTCGCAGTAACAATTGATGAAGATATTACATAAAAGATCTTAAGCAAAATGTCAAGAAATGCCATTGCACTTTGTCGTTTTCTACACTGTCTCTCAGTAACTTTTATGGTTTTTCGACCTTTTCACTTTATTGATATACGACAATAAACGTATAATATCAAGCGGAACATATGATTGCATGCTAAGAATAAAATACCGGGCAAGTACGTGTCGGGCCACGCACAATATAGGGTTCCATATTGGCTACGCATTTCTTGCTTGCAGATGAGTACAATTCCATATTCTATGACATTTATATGTTTTCGACAAAGAAGTTTTATTTCGTAAGTTCGTCGGCTATTACTCGGTAACTAGTAGTGCCTACTTAACAGTTATAGTTTTCCTTGTAGGTTCACTATATGGACTACTACCATGAATTTTTTCGAACTTCTAAACTCAAGACTTTCGGAGATAGAGGGGGGGAATAATTCGCAAACGGATCATTGTATCGGAAAATAATCTTCCCACACCCTCGATGTTTTTAAGAGACCTATCTAACTATACCCCACAAGATGGGGTCGGTGCGAAAAACAAAGGCAACCCAAAAAAAATTTTTTCAATATTTTATTCTACCACTTTGTTAGCATTGTTAATATGAGTATACATACCAATTTACAGCTATCTAGCATCAAGCGTCTAGGCGCTAGACCGCGGACGAACAAACGGACATGGCGAAACTATAAGGGTTCCTTGTAGTTTACTACGGAACCCTAAAAAGAATACCGTAAAAATAAAAGGTTTCACCGTTTACCGTCTGCCGCAGTTGAAACAGCTACGATCCAATTAAAAACACTTTCACCCATTGGACACTCACCAAAATTGCCACTCGTACAGTCAACAACAAAAGTTCTAAACTCTTCAACAAATAAATAAACAATTTGACTTACATTGTTCGAGGATGGTTGTGAAAAACAATGATAATATTTAGGTGTTTTCAAAGAATATGAAATCTAAAAGATAATATAAAAAATAGACCTATAGGAAAGCTGTTACGTCGTAATATTCATTTCAGACATTTTCATGAAACTATCTAGTTTTAAACTTGTGATATACGTATCCAGTATATCAAACATACAATTAAACTGGTTTCTCTACCTCGAATTCCGAATATTTTTTGTTTTGACGACCTCCGAGGCGTAATGGTTACCACGCCAGACCGCCACCCAGGAGGTCCCGGGTTCGATCCCCGGTCGGGTCATGATGAAAAACGAACTTTTTCTGATTGGCCTCGGGTCTTGGATGTTTATCTATATATGTATTTGTTATAAAATATAATATCGTTGAGTTAGTATCCCATAACACAAGTTTCGAACTTACTTTGGGGCTAGCTCAATCTGTATGAGTTGTCCCTATATATTTATTTATTTATTATTTTATACTTACTGCTGGAAGCAGAAATATTACATAGTAATAATATGATGTCTAATCCAAAATATCCATTCCATACTAATATTATAAATGAGAAAGTGTGCTTGTTTGTTTGTTTATTTATTTATCCTTCTTTCACGTCGAAAGTAATAAAGGGATTGATATTATTTTTTTATTGAGGATAGTTTAAGGTCTGGAGAGTGACATAGTCTACTTTGGGAAAAATTATTGACATTTTCCCTTGACCACGCGGGCGGTAACAGCTAGTTACAAAATAAATCATCACAAAAACGCTTTATCTACTTTTGATACCAATTGTACAAGATCTTGTCACGTTTTTATCTAGCGAACTTGCCGTGTCGACCTAATATTTAAAAAAAAAACACTATAATTTGTATAATGTGGCTCAAAAATAAGCAAAATAACAAGTAAAAAAAATATTTATTTACATTTTACAATAATATACTTAAATAAGACTATCAGTAACCTATGAGAAACTGGATTTAAATATTTTAATACTAATAATAACTTTAATCACCGATATAAACGTCATTAATAAATAGATAGCATTCTTAAAAAAAGATTACTTACATAAAATTTTGGTAATTAATGTTAATACCAAAATTAGTAGTATGTAATGTCTTTAACAAGCCTATAATTAATGTTACAAGGAGAAATATGTTATGAATTTCAACAAAATTGATACCTCTCCATGTACCACATGGTAACTCGATCCGTGGCGGTGCCGGCTTCACTATCCAATGTATTATTAACTATCACAATCTTGGTTACACTTTCTAAAAGCATCCAGTTTCTTGTATAACAGAACAACTTTTTAATATTTAACATATCACATTAAAATAAATAAATTGAGCAGACACTCACTGACATGGTAACTTCACAAAATGTTCACTTTAACTTTATATCAAAAAATATTCGGGGCCAACGTAGGAACCACATTTTGGAAAATCTGATGGGGCCTGAACGAAGTCACCTTCTTCTCCTACTTTTAGTATGAAATCTAGACCTCGAGTCCAATGCGTTGATCTTTCGTCTCTCATCATCCAATACCCAGGGTTATCAGCTTTGAACCTCATTGCGACTACACCAAACTTGGGCACAACCACAGTATCCTTTATTACCGGATTTACAACATTCTGCGAAGAGAATAAACTGCCGTCTTTATTCATTCTTGTTACTTCTTCTAAGGTTAAACTCCTGTTGAATTCTCTGATGCCCATCACTCGGAAACTATATCCGTGTAGGTGGAAAATGTGGTCTGATTCGCCTCCTGTAACAAATGAATATTAAGTTAGTTTTTATAAACTTCTAATAAAATGCCAAAACTCTTCATCATCAAAATGCCAATCGCCGGTGAAGAGACGATTAAAATATAGTTTATATATACATAGTTAAAATTTGCATTAAGTAACCAAGGCAAGAACTATCTATTATTTTCGGTGTTGGAGCGGTCAGCAAGAGCCTGACTTGAAAATTAAAAATATTTGTTTGATCCTATAAATATTTAAGGTATCGAAATATATGAAGTTGAAAAACTTTCGTCTTTGAACTAATCTGTGCTCATATAACAGTGAGACGCAGATAGGTATCCATGCGTACATAGATAAACTACATACCTCTTACATTCTCTTTATTGTACAACATATTAAAACTGTAACAAAGAACACTGACTATCACAAATAGAATGTCACACGTAGGTATGTCCGTCTACAAAAAATAATTTGGAAAAATGTCTATGTACTTCCATGATATTTCATGACGGGATTGTCATTCTATCCTCCTAACGTCCTCTTTTAAAATCATTAGGATTGACATAATCCTAAAGGACAGACGAAAAGTTCTTAGTAAATCTGTTGTCTGAACTGGTGGTATAGAAAAACGGTGCAAATTAAAAAAAAAGTATTTGAATAAACAAGTTGAGTTTGCACTATTCATAATTTGCTCTATGTGGAAAAGACTACGTTTTATAATAACTAAAAAAATATATTGAGAAACATATTTTTAATAGCCATTCCAGTTTGAAAGCTTTCAACATATTGGTGTTAAAATTCCAAAGAAAGCCGCGAACATAAACTAGCGAATACTACTTCTTATATTAAAGTTATAAAAATATTGTTATTACACTCACAATGACAGTTCTTTTACGACGGAAAATGTGAAGGGTTTGAGGCAATTTGCGGCTTAGCCACAAACATAATAGTATAAGATGGTTGGGTTTACTTAGATACGAAAGTATTTGCGTTTAATTACGACAGTCTAATGTCTAAATATGCTTCTACTAATAGAATACGCATGCATAACTAATTTTGAGTGATATGAATAATATATTATCGTATTGGTCGGAAAGTTTTAAATCGATAACGACTTTAGAACTCACAAATTATACGTCGTCATTGGCAAATTAAAAAAGAAAGAGATAGCATGAAACGTAATGTATCATTAACTTATTTTATGCTTTAGGCAATAAGGCCGCCTTGTTGCTAATACACTAGTCTGTAAGCTATTTTGTGTTCTCCGTATTATGTTTGTTTGTATTGTATTGTAATGTTTATAGTCTGTGTGTTGCAAATAAAAGTATATTCTATCTATCTATATTTTTGTACAACTCTCCGTTAGGCCCGGCGCCCATTATCGACATCGGCACGGAAAAGGATCCTTCGGCATCCTAAATGCAAGCGCACACTATCGGCAATTATGCTTTGGCATGCTGCATCGTTCTTAGGGATGACGAGGCGTCCGCACCGTCCTGTAGCTTGCCGAAGCGTCTCAATATCGTATTTCTCATCATAACAGTCTCAGAGTTGTTACAAGCGGTATTTTTGTTATTACGACCACATATCACCGAAATTTCTACTTTATTGCCATTATGTTATAGTATATTGCTATTTGCCACCTAAAATCCACAGTCGTACCGATGCCGATAATGGACGCCGGGCCTTAGACTGAGAACTGCCCAATCGTAGAAAAACCGCACGAGTTTGGTAACAGTATAAGCCAGTTTTATAACTGTATACATTTGAACTAGACTAAAATAATTAACTGACAACTGTTTCTCTTATCGTGATCATAGAAGACCAATTAAATATGTTTGCATAGACAATGTGTTAGAGTTTCATGTTTTACCAAATTTATTTATTAAGAATTTACACAGTTTTATACAAGATTTGTTTGTTTACATCAGTGTGTCAAAAACCACTGCTGGTTTGTCCGCACACCGGCACTCATTTTCGCTCGCCCGCCGTGAACACCGCGCCGTCGCGCGTCGTCGTCGCTCTTCGGCCTTCGCCGCACGCGCAAAAGTACACTGTGCACCACAGATATCCTGTGTTCTGTGCTGTGCACCCAGTATTGTGAAACTACACGGGGTGAACGAATGTTATTGCTTATTTATATTAAAGATATTTTTTTATTAACTTTTTAAGTTTGATTTATTTATTTGGGTTTTTAAGGTTACGGGTAGGTCGTTTATTAGTCTCGGTATTTGATACTGCAGTAACTGTTTTCCCTAAAGGTTAAAATCGAAGCATTAGTCTATTTATAGAGAGTGAGAATTTTAGAATGTACTGCCGCACCACTGTAATTATAAAAATCACCATTTCTAATATGTAGTTACAAATGGGCAGACTGTATATTATGTATTTTTTTTTATACATATAAACATCGCTGCTTCAATTCAAAAGTAACTACCACAAATAAAAAATTCTAAAAAAAACAATCATATTTTGTATAACATAGTTTAATCCAATCGGGTGAATCAGGAAATCAGGAGTATGTTGAAAAAATAAAACCTGACCAAAATATCATCAAAATCTTTGATTTGATAACAGATTATAATTTATTCGCTATTCGTTGATATTAATTGTAATATTATCATGTTGAACATTTAAGTTAGGCCAATGAAATATTTGTGTGACGATGAAACATTTGCGTTGAGAGTGGCGGGCGCACCCCTGAATAAATCAGCGCTAGTTGGCTGCGGGCGCGACCCTGCCGCACTCGTGAATCATGCATTCCCTTTTAACGTCTTTGGAATAGGATCTTTGGCAAGCAAACCTTAATTTCAACCACTTTTAGCTGAGATTTTAGGGTGTAAAACGATCTATAGAATGTTGGCTTTCAAAGACCTCATTTTCAAACTCGAAAATCTGTTATGTATCACGTTAAAAGATAGTTTAAAATTGTTTATCTTCTATTTATGTGTAATACGTACGAAAACAGAAAATGAAATTTTTAATCCATAAAATATAACAAACAGAAAGATGTGGAAAGCGAATTTCTACTATTTAAATATGCGTTTGTTTGGACGTTACCAAACGTTACGAATATTCCTATTTCCAGGAATTATTTACTTCGAATCTGTGTGTTGCATAATTAAGAAATTATAGATATTTTGAAGCCAGCCAGCCAGAGTTTAAAGCTGTATTAATATATCTGTGGTTAAGAGTTATTTACTAAGCCTTTGTTTACATCCGTCCGTAAGGTGTATCCCAATTGACGTTATAATCTAATAAAGGTGGTTTAAGCTTATTCGATTGCCATTGTAAAAAAAAAACAATGCAAAAATGGAGTTCTTTTTATAATCTCTGTGTGCCAGAAAAGAGTGCGCGTTCTTCAGCGCGAGTCCCTACTTAACCAATCTTTAGTTCTTCAGCATTTGTTGATATCATTACAACTTTCAAATATATTTATTTTGTCTATGCTTGTTACAGTACAAACAATTACCATAAGTGTTAAGCCATAATGTTAATGAATACTAAAAATAACAATTAGATAACACAGAGGTAGTTACAGTGGTTCTTTCTTTATAGAAACCGACAGTCATTGAATATAATTATTGGTTACGTATGTACTACGTACTACGGTGGCCCATTGTCCGCATTCAGGGCTATTCTAAAGTAGATCGTTCATGCTTATTGTATAGCATGCGTTGCTATTTTTAGCAATTTTCACTTTACTCAGAGGAGAATGGATTTTTCCGTAAGTAAGTATACAAGTAAATTGTTAACCGTATCTATGGTGCAATCGTGTAACCATTCTCATGCAATTTTTCTCTAGACTACTTCAAAACTAGTTTAACATTTTTAGAAATTTAAATTCGTCTTTGTTACTACATTAGATTGAAATCACGGTCACTCAAACAAATCAAATGTTTACTGAAAAACCCGGCCGGCCGAACCTTCCACCTGTATTTACCGTCTAGATCCACTGATGGACCCCAGGACACATTCATGTCCACATGAATCCACCGGTGCGGATTCCACAAATTATAATTATAGTTTATGTCACATGATGATGATAACGATGTCACGTCTAAATTAAAACAAAATGTTTCTTCGATGTTGACTGACTGCCTAATTAATGACGTTAACAGGCTCCGAATATAGACTATTTTAAACATTTCACTAAAAGTCAAAAATGTAAACTGGTAATTCAAAATATTTAGATCATGAATTTAGTATTAAAATTTTCATTATATTAAATTATCAAATTTATTAGAGGCATGATACCGTAAAGTGGCGTGAACAACGGTAAACCCGCGGAAAATTTAATATTAAAATCATTATTTTATCGTAGGTACACATACATATTATTATTATGTAATTAGACATCGCACTATATTCATTTTCATATTTGCCTCATGCGCAACGCTACTTTTGAAGGTTAGTGCACATTTTAGTACTTTTTCAATTTTCGTAGTTTATTTTTAGTTTCTTGAGAATAGTGCTTATTCTGTTGTACATTTAACTACACTAAACTAATTTTGACATGACTAAAAGTGTTGCTATCCTTGTCACTAAACCAAGGATGGACAACAACACCTTTGGTCCTGTCAAAATTATATATCTAGTTAGGTGACAACAGGTATTTACTTAGCGAGGTCTGTCATGAAAAAAAAAAGTACATAATGATAAATCTTATGTGACACAGTCAACTAATGAGACACAAAAAACGTCGTATATATTATTCAAGTTTTCTAAATTATGCATAAAAGGATTTATTCGAATTTTCATTTATATTCGTATTGTACTAAGTAATTACAAAATTTCATAATGATAATTTGTTATTAGTTCTTTACTCTGGTTACTTCTTTCATTTATTGACTGTACCAAATCAACAACAATGGATGCCTGATGATACCACTTCAGATTTTATTGTAGTGTACATAGCCAAATGGCGACAAGAAGTCAACCGTCACAACAGCATAAATCATTCATAGTTGCGACCTACATTTCAGACCATTCCATCGTATATCTACTTATTTATTTACAAAATCACACTTTTATGTTCCAAGAGCAATACAGCCATTTTTGTTTGCGAAATATGATGTACCTAAACAGTTACGTGATATTTGTACTAATGACAAAAATGTTATGAGTGTATTAATTGAACCATTGAACAGAAATACCATACTTTTTCATTTCTGGTTTCGTAGTAAACAACCTCAATAATTTTTTAAAAAATCATCTCCAACAAATTATCTTCGTGTAAATAACAGTAATAACATTGAACAGGTGTAATTTGTGGAAGATCTTGAGTTCTAAACAAGCCAAAGCTTGTATTTAATTACTCCTTCTTATAATCGCATACAAGGTACTACTATGTATCATAAAGAATAATTTTATTCATGCAATTCATTGGTGTTTCATTTGCATCTATCTCTACGTGCGTCATGGACATTTTCATTAACTAGAGAAAGTTTTACACCTAAAGCCAAGTGTGAAAATAAACTAAATTTAGCAAGTCAGACGTGAATACAAAACTTAATTTTAGATGTCTTAAACTTGAGTTTGTTTAAAAGTTCTCTAGATGTCTTAATCCTGATATTTTCTCGGAGTAGAGAGCATGTGTTAAGTTTTTCCATTTATTATTCATGTCATATAATTTCACGTAAACGAAATACGCAGTTTTTCAGGGTATTATTTAGACGAAATTTTAAACTCTAATCAATTATGGAATTCTTCAATATTTAATCATTAAACTGCCGGGAAATGAGTCTCCCCTAAACCGACCTTGTTTGCTACCTCGGTATTATAAAAAAACACGGGTCACAAAGAAGGTTACGAATCCTCGGCGTGCGTTTGCACAACTTTGGTTACACAAGCGCCATCTATTTGCTCATAAGATTATTTACACAAACGGTACAGAAACACCTTACGATAGTTTAGTGTTAAGAATACATTTCCCTGCTTTCAAAGTTGGAAAGTTAGGCTTCCTAATAATGTGCTAAAGTACTATCAAGAGTGTTGTAAACGTTGTTTTAACAACAGATTACTCCATTAGAGCCTTATAGTGCTTTAGCAGTCATAATTACTCGTAGGAGTATTATATTATAGTGTAAAATTACGTCCCTTTTAATATCAGTCCAAATTAGCTAGCGAGAGTGACTACATACTTTTGGATTGGCATATCGTATTGCAAAGGCTTGCTTTCTCAAATGTCATCTCCCATACAATAGCAACTGATTACTATCATATACTATCTAGATATTTTCTGAATA